>APFE030558415.1:172260-195020 GCA_000404065.3 Pinus taeda | reverse complement strand
CATTTTCACCACAAATTCATCCATATTCTCAATTTGCTTGGTTTCCTCCAGTCCAAAGTAATTCAAAAACTCTCCAAATGCCAATGGAAGTGTGCCTTAAGATGTTTATGATGATTTAGTGAAAACATTTCAAAACCCTACCTCGCAATTTTTGTTCAAAACATGATTGCTTAGGGTTTGTAAATTTGTTTTTGTTGCCATCACTCCCTCACCTTTTTTTCCCTCACTTCTTTTCTAGTTTTTTTAACCCATTTCACTATCCCCCATATCCCTAAATTCATTCACCCCTATCCCCAAACCCTATCCATATCCCTAAACCCTACTCACATCCCTAAAACTCTTACTCCCATCCCTAAATTGTGTTCACACATACATTTTTACACACTCTTCCATACACTCTACCCATTTCATTCCTCCACCATATTTTCAAGTTGTTATCCACAAAACCATGCATATACAACCACATTTTTCAAAACCAAAGGAAAACAATGGAAAGACATAGTGATCATGGGTATGAGCAAGAGATTGAACATGACCGGGAATCTTGGCTTGAGAGGACAAACTTGCACTTGGGAAAGGATGCTGGAGAAGGCCAACAACATGAAAACTATGTTGAGGCACATTGCCCATCATTACTTGGTGAGAAACAAGGTGTGCAAAGCAAGAACCAGGAGCTTGAAAGCAAAGTTGAAGAGGGCATCGAGGAGGCGAAAGGAGAACGATAGACTTCAGATATTGGCTGAGGCTTCATTGCCCATAATAGCACTTGATGGAGAAGACTCAGCCCAAATTTCAAAAAATTTGGGACACCTTTTGCATTTTTGGATTTTTTTGCACAAAAAATAGAGTTTTCTTCTCTATGCGTCGCGCCACCTGGCGCTCGCTTTTGATGGGAGTCTCCAAATGACAAAAAAATAGAATTTTTGGATTTGGAATGGAAAAATATGATTTCCTACCAATGGCAAAGAAATTTTGACAGGTTTTGAGCCCTCAAAAAGGTCAAAAACACTCAAAAAATGACCTTACTGCCCCTATTTTGACACACATGAAGCAGTGTTGGGAGAACTGAATTTTGGAGGGGCAAATGGAGGCCAAATTCAAAACTTCCACTTGGGTTGGAAATTATACAGGAAGATATTTCCAACAAGCACATGTCAAGCATGTTTGGACACCGGGAAGGCCTCCAAAAGTGGCTGAAAATAGGCGCTACGCATAGGGAGATCAGCGTGGCGCATAGGGGAAATTTTGCTCAGTTTGACCAAGTATACTCTATTTTTCGCCTAGCTTTTGACAGTTTGACTTTTTCTCCCTCTTAATGTCAAACTTGTGATGTAATTTAATGTAAATTGATGGATCATGACGTAAATATGTCAAATTTTCACTTAGGGAGGTAGATTCATCTATCAAAAAGTTGTTTGAAACTAAATGAATCAGTTCCCTAGTTTCTAGAGGCATGTTGTTCCACTGCCTAATTTCTAGTTCTCAATTTAGAATTAGTTGGAAAAGCTCCTAAACATGTGAGCTCGACCCCTAGAGGCTAGGATGACTTATGGTTTTTCTATATCTTGTGATCTTTCAGTCATTAGCATGGTTGGACTTTTGAGAAAGCAAGGAGCTTCATTGTACACTCATATCAACATTTTTGGCTAAGGAATTGAGAACAGGGTTTGCAGCACTCTTTGGGATTCATGTGGAATTTTGTTTTGGTACAAGGCTTTCTTCTGTATTTGTGAATTTACTTATGTGTTATGTCATTATCTATCTTGTTTCTTCTTAATTAAATCAAACAAGAGTGAAGGTAGAATCCACTGAAAGTGCAGTGCTCTACCTAAGGTTTGCTTTAGTTTCTTGATGTTTTCAGCTGTTTGAAGAGGATCCATGGATTTTCTTGCCCTCTTCAGCTCCTCACCTATCTAATCTCTCCATCTCATTCAACTTGAAGTGCAAAAATTAGTTTCCTACCTTGCCCCATTGAGATCTTTGCAAAGCTGAGCCTCATTCCCCGCACCCAAAATCTGCCTTTCCATTGGAGCCAAAAAAAGCATCATTTTATTCAATCAAACTATTTTACATACATACCTAGCCTAAGATCAGTCATCATATCAGTCATCTCAAGCCCTCATAGATCACATTTTGCTGAGATTGACCAGGAGAGATCCCTCTTTCGACCTGGTAGGGCTAGCTACTAGGTTAAGCGTGGTTTGATGTTATCCTAGATCCTACCTTTCTCAGCCTGAGGTAGATTTAGGCTCTAACATATTGAAAGGTCCATACCTTATTGTCTTCAGCTTCTTAACTTCACCTTGCATCTTGTCTTTGCTGATATACAACTAGACTTGGTCACCAACTTGGAAATTATGCTCCATTAGATGCTTGTCATGCCTTTCCTTGTACTTGGCTTGGCTCTTTTCTAGCTATTCCTGTACTGCCTAGTGAATCTCTTGGATTTTTTCAATGAACTTGGTTGCTTTGTCCACATCACTATGTCCATCAACTACTATTTCTTTACCAAAGACAAAATCCAAGGGAGACCTTGGTGTGAAACCAAAACAGGTCTCAAAAGGAGATCTCTGTGTAGAAGAATGTTTAGCTTGGTTGTAAGCATGCTTCACATAACATAAATGTTCATCCCAAAGTTTGGGATGCTTACTGCAATAGCCTCTGAGCAACTGGATCACTGTCCTGTTGACCACTTCTGTTTGGCCATCTGTTTGCGAATGAAAAGTTGTGATTTTCTTCAGCCTGGTGTCCATCAATTCCCACAAGCTTGACCAAAATTTCCCAACAAATCAGGTATCTCAATCAAATACTATGGAAGTGCGTAATCCAAAATGAACCCATACATGTTGAAAGAAAAACTTTGCAGTTTGTTCAGTTGTAATCTGTTTGTTACAAGGTATTAAAATACACATTTCACTGAACCTATCCACAACAACATATAAATAGTCATGACCTTTCCTAGATTTAGGTAGTCCTCTGACAAAGTCCATGGAAACACTTTCCCAAGGGTGAGAAGGAATTGGTAGTGGAGTGTACAAGCCTAGTTTTCTATTGTTGGGCTTGCTTTTAGCACACATGGTACATCCTCTTACATATCTAGAAACTGTCTCGTTCATTTTCGGCCAATAACAAAATCTTTGTAGCTATACAATTGTTTTACTTACACCAAAGTGACCTGATATTATAGAAGTGTGTGCTTCTCGAATAATCTTTACTCTTTCAGTTTGTGAAATGCATAGCTTCCCATAATCATACAAGAGTTGGTCCTTTATATGATAATCCAATTATTCTACTCATTTGCCTTGACTTAAAGTCGCATATACATCTTTAAAATCTATATGTTGAGCATATTGTTCAATGTAGCTCTCATGCAATACTGAATTATGCTTTAGTAGATGCATTTAAAATTGGTCTAGATAGTATATCTGTAACTTTATTGTGTATGCCCTTTTTATATCTGATGACTAAATGAAATTGTTGTAGAAAACCCATCCATCTATAGTGTCTTGATTGCTGTAGCTTAGTTTGCGAGTGTAGATATTGAAGTGGTTTATGATCAATATGTATAACTGTCTCTTTGCCCATTAAGTAATGTTTCCAATTTTTCACACTCTGTACTAATGCATACAATTCTTTATCATATGTAGGATTGTTAACTACTACAAAATTAAATGTCTCAGAATGATAACATATGGGTTTACTGTGCTGCATCAACACTACTCCCATGGCATAGTCATTGGCATCTGTTTCAATCTCAAATGGTCTTTGAAGATCGGGCAGTGCTAGTACTGGTGTTGTACTAATCTTTTCTTTCAAGGTGTCGAAGGCTTTCTGTTGTTTGCCTCCCCACTGAAACACCTTGTTCAATCCTGTTAAAGCATGTAAGGAAGTTGCAATTAAGGGAAAGTTAGAAATAAACTTCCTCCAATATTGTGTTGCTCCTAGGAAGCTTCTAACCTCTGTAGCAGATTTGGGTTTAGGCCAGTTTACAATCATTGCAACCCTGGAGGGATCTATCTTCAATTCACCACCCCCTACTATATGTCCCAAATAATTTAAATATGTTTTGCCAAATTCACATTTTCAGAGTTTAACATAAAGTTTTTCTCTTTTCAAAACATCTAGTGTCTACTTAACATGCTTTAAATGTTCTTCCCATGTTTTGCTAAATATAAGAATGTCATCTAGATATACAATAACAAAATCATCAAGACAAGGTCTGAGTACATCATTCTTTACTCTCATGAAAGTACTAGGAGCATTAGTTAAGCCAAAAGGCATAACCAACCACTCATACAATCCCTGCATTTTTTTGAAAGCAGTCTTCTATGCATCTTGTTCTACAACTCTGACCTGATGATAGCCACTATGCAAGTCTAACTTGGAAAAATAAACAGCTTCTTTTAACTGGTCTAATAGATCATCTATGTGAGGAAGAGGATAACGATTTTTTATCATTATCTTATTCAGTGCTTGGTAATCAATGCACATTCTCCACGAGCCATCTTTCTTTTTCACCAAAATGATTGGAGACCCACATGGTGATGTGCTAGGTCTGATGAACCCCTTCTCAAGGAAATCATGTACCTGCCTCTTGATTTCTGCATTCTCTAAAGTGGACAACCTGTACATTCCAATGTTAGGCAATGGAGCATCTTGCCACAAATTAATATCATGCACTATTTCCTTTTTGGGTGGCAAACCTTTAGGTTCTTGAAACAATACGTCATATTCTGAAACAACTTTTTCTAAATTAGCTTGTTGTTTAGCATCACAACCCTCAAATACATTGGTTTTATCAGGTTTCTTTTCCTTTACAACCATCTGTAAAAATTGTTTGCATGAATTTACAATTCGTATCATCTGCCCTGAGTTTATGAGAGTATAATTATTCTTGAGCTTATGAGCTCTTACAATGTATTCGATTCCATCTTTAACGAGTAAATACTTTTTCTCAACTCTATATAAAATAGCTTTTCTATCATACAAGTAAGGACTTCCTAAAACAATTCCACATATATCCAAAGGAAGTATATCTAACTCAACCTCATCTACAAATGCTGACCCAAAAGAAAACTTAAGTTTACATTGTCTAGTCACTTGTAGCTTTGCTTTATCACATAGCCAACCTAATGGATATGGTTTCTTGTGAGGTGTGGTTAGTAATCCCAACATCTTTACAATTGCTTCAGAAGTTAAATTTACTTGTGAGCCACTATCAAACAAAGTATCAATATTTTGATGATTGGAAATAACTCGAATATGAAAAAGCTCACGTCTTTTTCTCTCATTTTCTTCATTATCAATAGATTGTGTAGAATCACTAGTAGATGCTTCAGAATTTTTACCTTTTATACCCGTGGCTACGATTTTTTCTTCATCTCCTGAGTTTGACCCCAAATATTTTTGAATAGCTGCAACAGTCTTCTTCTTCTTGCCCTCAAACTTCTTAGGTTTCAGCTCCAGATGCAGAATCCAGCAGTGTTCATCATCATGTCCATCCTTCTTACAGTGAGTGCATGAGGACTTGCTCTTCTGTACAGTGTTTGTCTTCCTCTCTTTCCATTTCTATTTTCTTTTCTCCTTATTTTTGCTTGTTGTGGGTTGGGATAATCCCCCAACTTCTGGGTTCCCATTATTACTTCTAGCTTCTAGATGAGTAGCTTGAACGAATACCTCATCTATGCTAGTGGGAGTAAGCATGAGGATAGTGTGCCTAATGTAGCTATGTAGACCACTTATGTACTTCAATAGAGTCTCAGGTGAGTCTAAAGAAATTCCTAGAATTAAAGCTCTTTTCCTAAATTCTTGAGTGTAACCTTGTACACTTTTCCATTTTAGTTGTTGAAGAGTTCGCCAGCTCATCATGGCTTGCTGCATGTAGGCTAGTGGATAGAATTGCTTTTTAATTGCAGAAACAAATTCACTCCAGACAGAAAGAATATTACCATGTTTCTTCATGTCAGTTTGTGTCTTGCCTTCCCACCATACCAAGGCAGTGCCTCCGAGGCGTAGGCTGGCCAGCTGAATCTTACTCTTGTCTGAATCAATACTTTGCACTCTGTAATAAACATCAATCTGTCTGATCCAATTATCCAGCTTCTCTGCATTAAAATCTCCATCATATATTGGTAAATCAAATTTAACATCTAATTTAATCAAAGATGTCTTCTTTTTATGTTCAGGGCTATTAGGAGGTGTGAGGAATTTTATTCTTTCCCTTTGCCTTTGGAGTGGTCATGGAGGAGATATTCTTCTACTCCATTGTCTTGTTTGGAGCTTGATGCATCTTCATCTCTATGTTTCTTATAGTCCTTATACATTTCTTCCACCATGGATTTCAAGGTCATAAAACTATCCATGAACTGGGGGTTTGATTCCAAGGGATTTTCTTCTGACATTTTCCTCTTAGAATAGAATCTTCAATTTTTCTGGGTTAGTTTCAACCAATTCTCCTTCTCCTAATTTAAGCTTTGATCTAGTTAGCATTCAACAACAAAATCCAGCACAAGCTAGACTAACCTTAGCAAACCTAACGATCTGATACCACTTGACCTGGAATTTATCTAGGATAAAGAATGAAAGGTATTATAGCCTCATGTGCATGGATGTTCCTTACTTATGCAACGAATCGATAAGATTTCTAGAATACATAAACACTGAGGCAATTAGAGAAAGCATAATAGTCAAACACGTAAACAAAAAAAGTTTAATAAGGAGTTCACCTAATGCTCTTGGGCTACGTCTCCTGGTCCAGCGTTTCAGTGGTGGCCTCTCTATTATTCTTTCAAGCAGATTTATTACAACAGTGAGCTCGATTCGAGTCTCACTAATAGAATGTAGTTAGTAGGAATGGAGTGCACACACTCTCCTTACTGAAACTCGACCTCTGAGGGTCACATTGGTATGACAAGCCTATACCGAGGAGCTTGCTTGAAACTTTCAAGCCTTCAATGGAGTACATAGACTCTCTGACTCTCTCTAGCTCTGTCTGGATCAATGCTGCCTTTAGGTCAGCTTGGCTTCTACTCTATGTTCTCTTCTATTGGCTTTCTACGTCTTTGTGTGTTGCCCGTCCTCTGCTTCTGTTAATTCATGGCTTTAAAGTCAGTCTGCTCTTTGACCGCTCATTTCCACCTCCCACCTTCTGGTTTCCTTTCCTCTATCCATTTGAATTCCTCTTCCCTGTGTCATCATCACGGGGTAACGCCTCGCAGGGAGGTGGCCACCTTTTTGCTAATGAATTGGGTGTCAGATTCCCTGAATCATACTCAAATGGCCATTAGATCTGTTTGCTTCAAGATCGCCCGTGAACACGAATCGTTTGCTAACTCATCATCCACATTGGACGTCAAATCCCTGTCATCTTGCTTTTTGACCTATCAAATCCAGTCAATCATTGGGACGTATCTCCGCCATTGATCTGGACCCCCCTAGATCCTACGAACGTCCTTCATATCAGGTAGACAAGTCGCACAACATTTACCCATTCGATGCGGGTGGTTTTCTCTCTCTTTCACCGGACGTGTGTCGCTCGATGTGTGGCATTGGGCAGGGCTCAGTCAAAACTGCTTACCACCTCGAAGCCTTCCAATATCCTGCCGATTTTGGGGAATCCACGCTATGGAACTGAAACAATTACTTTTCCAAGTTTTATAGCGGTTTCAGGTCCAAGTGTTTCAGAGCTTTCCTTCACTAAGGGGGACGCCCTGCGATACATGATTAGCACTTAGTGCTAATCGCATATTAGAATCCACCTCCGTTTCTTGATCTGTCCTCTGGTTTTGCCATTTTTGTGTCATTTTGCTTTACCATGGGCCAACGGTCTACGCACTCGACCAAGGGTCCTCATTGCTCTGCTCTGGCCACAACTGCAATTGTTATGAGGATTCCTTCTGATGGCTTAGATCTTTTCTAGGACTTGAATCTCTTAGCATAATTTGAAACAGACATGAAAACTTAGAGAGTTTTAGGATCCAATTCAGATCATGATGTGGAAGGTAGATATCTCTCAACTCCCATTAAATGATATAGGAGAATTATGTGTTCATCTCTCAAGAGGGAAATCTAAAACTGGGAAAGGTCCAAGAGATCCTTCTCTTGTTAGAGTAAACAAATCTACAACTGGATCTATAAGTAGGGAAGAAATTGGTAACATGCTTATTGAATTTAAAACTGACATTCTAGGGAGTCGTAGTGAGCAAATGGACACCCTTAAAGTACAAAACAAGCAGAAAACCGAGGCTGATGCTTTAGCCATTTTTTGTCCAAAATGCAAAAAAAAACATGCTCTAAGAGAATGCCCTTTAGATGCAAAATTTGTAGAAACATGTATGATTTGCTCAGAAAGACATAATACCAAGGTTTGTCCTTCAATCCTAGGTCTTAAGGCTGTCTTTCAAGAGGAAACAGTCCCAAATTCTGCAGAACCTCTTCATTTTCTTGCTAGAAGACCTTGGCAGGGGCCAAAAAATCAGGGATTTAAAAATCAATTGTATCTTCAGCCCCGACCAAATTGGAATTCTTGGTAGCAACCTTGGCCTCAACCTCAATCTCAATCTCAACCTTGGCCTCAACCACAACCTCAATCTCAATCTCAACCGTGGGCAAAAGGAGTACAAAATCCTTATGGGATATTTTCTCAATATTATCAATATCCTCCATCATATCAGAATTATCCTCACCCACATATTCCACAGCAAAATCAGCAGCCACAACTTCAAAATCACAACCCTCAACTTTCATTACCATTTGCACAACAATCTCCATGACAAAACCAAAATCCTCAACTCTTACTACCATTTCAGCAAAAACCAAATAAGTTACCTGCCCAACCATTACCAAACCCCAACAATAAAAACCCTCAAAATGCTTACATGGTAGAAGGACAACAATTTCCAATTTATATGATTACTCCTCTAGATCTTAATGATGTTAAACCGAGATCTGGTAAGATATTAGAAAAGGAAAGACCTTCTATAGTTATTCAGGAACAAGACAGTTCTGAGAAAGATTCTCTAGAAGTCAATAAAAGTTTTGAGGGAACATCTCTCCAAAACCAAGACATTGAAAAAGAAAAACAAAAATAATTAGTGAACACAACTCCCATCAATGAACAACCAACATCTACTTCTACACCTCCTTTTCCTGAAAGATTACAAATTGATAGAGGAATAGAAAAGCAGATTATGTTGCCCAATTATGATGTTCTAGATGAATTGAAGAATGTCTGTATCAAAATCCCTTTGATACAAGCCATTAAAGAAATCCCAATTCTAGCCAAAACAATAAAGGAGTTGAGCATAAAGAAACCAGGAAGAACAACAAAGGAAACAAAAATAATTCACTTGGTAGGAAAAATAGTAGACATAATGATGGAAAAAATTTCCATACAAAGATATGTGGATCCGGACAGTCCAATTGTGAAAACACATATCAATGGAGTTGAAATTAAAAATACATTGATTGACTTAGGGGCAACAATAAACATCATGAGAAAACAAACTATGGACTAGCTCAAACTTCCTAATGTTCTCTACATACCTACCTTACTGCAACTAGCAAATAGATCAATAATCAAACCAGATCGAGTGTTAGAAGATATTTCAGTATCCTTAGATTCTTGGGAATACCATGTTGATTTCATGATCTTAACCCCCAAGAACAATCTAGGAGGACATCCACTCATATTAGGAAGACCTTGGTTGGCCACAACTGATGCTTTTATTAGTTGTAGATCTGGTGACATGTATAATTCTGATGGTAATTCAACAAAAAATTTACTTTATATCCTCCGGCAAAAGCAATCATAGAAATAGATGACAAAGAATGGATTGATGATGAAGATGATATTCAACCTTTCTTTACTATTTCAGATATTAGTGAAGATAGTCAAATTTTAAATACATTGGAAAATTTTGAATCATCTTCAAAATATGACCATGAGCAATTTCAAGAAAAATCTAATGTTGAATATTTGTCATCTAGGTAGATGTCTCTCTATTCTATGGAAGATTTTGGTAGCTCTATAATTGAAATTTTTCTAGGTAGGACATTGAACATAAACAATAACTTGGAGAAACTACAACAAGAAGAGCTAATCTAAACATTACAAAAACATTCTGTTGCATTTGCATGGGAATACACTGACATGAAAGGCATTAATTGTAAGACTTGTATCCATCACATCTACATTGAGGAAAATTGTATACCTATCAGACAACCTCATAGAAGGATGAATCCAAATATTAGGGAGATTGTTAAAGAAGATCTCCAAAAATTACTGAATGTAAAATTCATTTACCCAATTTCAGATAGCCAATGGGTTTCTCCTTTGGTGATCGTTCCTAAAAAGAATGGTAAATGGAGGGTGTGCATTGATTATTGAGAACTAAATAAAGAAACCCTTAAATATTATTTCCCTTCGCTTTTTATAGATCAAGTATTAGATACATTAGCAAGTATGTTATGAAGCCAACTCACAAAAAGATAGAAAAGATAGTTGAACACCTTAGAATTCAGCCTATTTGAGGGGGAAACCTCCTTTACATTACACAAATGAACAATTCTTGGATGATTCAAATGACAAGACCTCCTTTCCATATATAGGAGTCTAAGGGGTCATAATATAATCAGAGCTGACATAACAATAACAATGTAAGGGCATAATAATAACAATAGTTGGCTTCTATGGGGCACAATAGTAACAATATGGGGACTACATGGGTACAACAATATAATAAGGGGATTGCACTAATAACAATAAGGGGTTACACTAGTAGTATAGGGGCCTAACATGCCCCTCTCCTTCAAAAAGTGTTGTCCTCAACACTTGAGTAGTTATTGATGCTTCTGTATAAAATTCTTGTCCTCCCATGTGGAATCTTCAAAGGGTAAGTTATTCCACTTGATGAGACAATCTGAAATTGATCGATTTCATAGCTATTGGGTTCTTGTTTTTGTGATTGCTCCAGGTTCCAATATGATTTTTCCTTCCTCTTTATGTTCTGGCAATATTGTTTGAATTGGGATCTTCTGCAACTTTTGAATGAGTGGCCATACTTCTTCTTCCTTCTTCCACTCATCCCTTGCTTCGATTATCCAATCTAGTTGGATAATAGAAATAGCACAAAACAATGCTTCCACATCCTCATCCTTTCTTGAGAGTGCATCTGCAACAAATTTTTTTTTTCCCTTTTCTATAGATGATGTCAAAGTCATAACCCAACATATTTGTGACTCATTTTTTATGTTCTTCTAAAGATAATATTTGTTCTAAAACATATTTAAGACTATCATGATCCATTTTTACCTTGAAGTGTCTTCCCATTGGGTAAGGTTTCCATTTCTTAAGTGCATGTAGTATTGCCAACATTTCCTTCTCATAAATAGCTTGCTTGAGATGTAGCTGTAAAAATACCCAATCACCTACATCAAAACCTTTTTCATTGCGATGTTGATCTACCTGTTGTTTCATTCGATTCTGCACCAAAGTGGCGTTATCCTATAAAATTTGGAGAACTTGTTGTTGATGCTCGATGTGATCTTTAACTGCTTGAACCTTTTTCTTCTTGATATTTCCTTCTATCTTTAGAGTTTGACAAGTGGTAATTTCTTCCAATGCTTTACAAGATATGTTTGGATTCATTTGTTGATGCTCGATGTGATCTTTCACTTCTTGAAAATTTTTCTTCTTAATATGTCCTTCTATCTTGATAGTTTGAGGAGTGGTAATTCCGACCAATGTACAACAAGATATGGTTGGATTCATTTCTTCTTTCTCGATGTGATCTTTCACTTCTTGAACCTTTTTCTTCTTGATATATCCTTCTATCTTGAGAGTTTGAGGAGTGGTAATTCTTGCCAATGCTTTACAAGATATGGTCGGATTCATTTCTTCTTTATCTAGGTTTTGTTCCTGGATTATATCCTCTTCTTTTGACCTTTCTTGTTCCTTTTCTTCTTCCTCTTCACAATCTACGTGGAATAATTTCTTCTCAGCACACTTATGACCTTTAGTGTATTTGCTATGACAACTGTAACAAAGCCCTTTTTCTCTTTTTTCTTCCAATTGTTGTGGTGTCAACCTTATAGGTTGTGGAAGGCTAGGGGCAATAACACTTCCATCTTTATAGTTATGAGTGGTAGGCTTCTTGGTTGCCATAATTTTGCTTTCCATTTTTCTTGCTAACTTAAATGCCTTTTCCAATGAATCAGGCTCCCAAAGGCAAACATCATGTTGGATATTCTCCTTTAAAGTCCCTATGAACACATCAATCCTATGCTCCTATGGAATATTTTTTACCCTTATGTTCAATTTTTGGAACTCCTCAATGTGCTCCATCATTGAACCCTTTTGATTGAGACTTATCAATTGGCTAAAAAAGGGGTTCCTCTTTGTATCCTCATAATGTGATGTCATTTCTTCTGTAAAAAATGTCCAAGTGATAATTTGTTTACGAGAGCAAAGCCATTGATACCATACAAACTGATTTGGTTCCAAATATAAAGTTGCAATACGTACCTTTTGTGTGTTTTGCATATTATTGATATCGAAAAATTTAGTATCCATGTTGTGGGATCCTTGCCATCAAACTTCCTCATATCAATTTTTGGAATATGGTGGGTCTTCAATCCAAAATTAGAGTCTATGAAATCATGATTAACATTTCTTTTGTTCTCATTAAAGTTTCCTTTACTACCCTTTCACCATTAGTGACCATTTCGTGTAGCAACTTATTCAAATAAATCTTCAATTCTTCCATCTTATCATCCATGCCATCCATCTTAGTGTCCATGCCATTCATCTTAGCTTCCATGTCATTGATCTTAGTTTCCACACCATTCAACTTAGCTTCCACGCCATTCATCTTAGCTTCCATACCTTTTATCTTAGATTCCATGCCATTTATCTTAGCTTCTATTAGCTTTTGTGAGAGTGACATTTATTGCACTTGGTCTTATAATTTTGATATATCATGTAGCATTTCATCCTCTTCTTCATGAGTCATGCTAGAGCTTTTAGGTTGTTTACTAGGTGTTTCCATTTTCTTTCTTCGGGGCATCAATTACCAATAATAATTCTTCACTATTCCCTTTGAATTCCTTCAAACTAATTTTTCAAACCAAGCTTATGCAAATATTAAAAAAATACACACCTTTTTTTCACTTTGTAGGCACTCGATATTGAATATGATGTATCTTTGTAATTTCGGATCTTTTAGTTCTGAAATTGCGACCTGCAGTAGTCCTTTATGTCCTCTTTCCAATGCCACAAGTCTGATCGAATTTAGATTCTCCAACAAAGAGTTATGCATAATCTCCCAAGATGACCTAATTATATACCTTTTCAGAAGACCGAACTTGTATGAGGTTCCACGTGTCACTGTTTCGACCTTCGGGTCTAAAAAATATACACAAGAAACTAAAATTCATCCTCTTTCTGTAACTTCTTACGAAATTACATTCTTATGCTCAAAACAAAAGTTATGAAGATTTTCCCAAGGTCACCTATTTGGAATGTAATTCAGGAGTCTGCGAAAAGACCAACTTCCCTAGATCATATATCCGCAAATATAGGGCGAAAAGCTCTGGAATTGGGACACAAGGTTTAATGCGATTTCGTCTCAAATGGGTTTTTTTTTGGTTTTGAAATGTCATAGAAAAAGAGTTATAGTGAAAATGCCATGATGACCTATTTGAAGTAGCGAAACCCTAGAATCCAAAGCTCTGATACCAAATGTTATGAAACCAGCTCACAAAAAGATAGAAAAGATAGTTGAATGCCTTAGAATTCAGCCTCTTTGAGGGGGAAACCTCCTTTACATTACACACATGAACAATTCTTGGATGATTCAAATGACAAGACCTCCTTTCTAATACATAGGAGTCTTAAGGGGTCATAATATATTAGAGTTGAACATAACAATAATAATGTAAGGGCACAATAATAACAATAGTGGGCTTCTATGGGGCACAATAGTAACAATATGGGGACTACATGGGTACAACAATATAATAAGGGGGTTGTAATAATAATAGTAAGGGGTTACACTAGTAGTATAGGGGCCTAACAAGGTAAGAATTATTTCTCATTCTTGGATGGTTATAGTGGTTATAATCAAATTCAGGTAGCACCTAAAGATCAAGATAAAACCACATTTACTTGTCCATGGGGAACTTATTCCTGCCAAGTACTTCCCTTTGGGTTATGTAATTCACCTGCAACATTCCAAAGAGCAGTACTAGGGATTAGTTCTGATCTAATACATGATTGTGTAGAGGTATATATGGATGATTTTACAGTCTATGGAAATACATTTGAAGAAGCTTTGGGAAATTTGGAAAAAGTTCTTAAAATATGTAAAGAAACAAACCTTTCACTAAGCCATGAAAAATATTTTATGATGTTTACAGAAGGTATTGTTTTAGGACATCATATTTGAGGAGATGGGATTAAAGTTGACAAATCTAAAGTTGAGGTCATCTCTAAATTATCAATTCCAAATTGGCAAAAGGATGTTAGAAGTTTTCTAGGATTTATAGGATACTATAGAAGGTTTATAGAAAATTTCACTAAAATAGCATCCCCACTCTTCAAATTTCTTACCAAAGATTGTGAAATTGGAATTATGATTACCAATTAGCATTTGAAACCTTAAAAAGAAAAATTTCTAAAGCACCCATTTTAAGAGGTCCAAATTGGAAACTCCCTTTCCATATTTCAACAGATGCTTCAGATACAGCTCTGGGAGCTGTATTGGGACAAAAGATTTGATTCCTTATGCCATTTACTATACGAGTAAGACTTTGACTCCCATTGAGTTAAATTATACTGTGACTGAAAAGGAATTTTTAGTTGTTGTTCATGCAATTAACAAGTTCAGACACTCTATAACAGGCTATGAAACCTTTGTTCATACAAATCACTCCGCAATTAGATATTTAACGAATGAACCTATTAATAATGTCAGAGTTACAAGATGGCTTTTACTTTTGCAAGAATTCAACATTATTGTGCTAGATAGACCTGGAAAACAAAACACAGTTGTTGATTTCTTGTCCAGGATTCAGAATATCAAAGAAGATTATCTGGTTGAAGATAAGTTTCCTGATGAATATCTTTTTGCAGTAACTAATCAAACTCCTTGGTTTGCAGATATTGCTAACTATTTGGTCATAGGAAACTTACCTTCACATTTGTTTCCTAGAGAGAAAAGAAAAATTATTCAGGAAAGAGTAAGATATTCATGGATCACTAACAAATTGTATAAAATAGGCCCAGATCTTATGATTAGAAGGTGTGTCAGGGAAGATGAAATGCCCGCGATTCTTAAGGCATTTCATGATGAGCTGTATGGTGGACACTTTGCTGACAAGAGGACAACCTATAAAATCCTTTCTTTAGGATATTATTGGCCATCCATCTTTAAATATGCTAAAGAATGTCAGGAGATGTGACAACTACCAAAGGGTAGGGAAACCCATTCCCTCAAATGAAATGCCATTACAAATTCAGGTACTCATCGAACCTTTTGAAAAGTGGGTCTTAGATTTTTTTGGGCCAATTAATCCTTCATCTAAGCAGAAGAAGTATATATTAGTATGCACTGATTATGTCACTAAATGGGTAGAAGGCAAAGCATTACCTTTTGCTAATGAAAAATCTGTAGTTAATTTTCTTTTTGAGGATATCTTCACTCGTTTTGGTGTTCCAAGAGAAATTATGACAAATCAGGGATCTCAATTTACATCTAACATGGTGGAAGGGCTTGTGGAAGAATACAAGATCAAACATAGGAAATCTACTCCCTATCATCCACAGGCAAATGGTCAAGCGGAATCTACAAATAAAGTGATTCAAAGAATTCTCACCAAGACTGTGCATCTACATAGAAGAGATTGGGCAGAAAGGTTTCCTGAAGCCTTATGGGCCTATAAAACTACATGGAGGAACACAATGGGACATACACCCTATGGGAAACAAGTCATGTTCCCTATAGAGTTCCAAATCATAACTTTCAAGATGGCAGTCCAACTAGGACTAGATTTATCAAAGGCACAAAAGCATAGGCTGGAGCAATTAAATGAACTTGACAAAATCAGGAAAGAGGTAGTTCAAAGGACTAGTATAGTCCAACAACAGAGGGCTAAATGGCATGACAAATATATCAAGGACAAGAGGTTTCAAGTGGGAGATTGAGCGCTATTGTTTGATTCAAAGTTTAAAGATTTTCAAGGGAAGTTTCAAACTCATTGGCTTGGTCCATATGACATTGAAAAAGTCTTTAGTAATGGAGCAGTGAGGATAAGAACAATAGATGAAAGAAAACTCCTCTTTTTGTGAATGGTCATAGATTAAAGATATATCAAAAACCAATTTCAAAAGAGGAGTTCATTAAAAATTTCCTAGACAATTTTGAAATGAAGTTAGTGAAGAAGAATTCTTCTTCTCCACTAACTTAGTCTTTATTTTTCCTAAAAAAAAAAGCAAATAAAAAAAATATATAAATTGTATAAGGTTGAAAACCAATCATTGATTGGCATACTTATACAGAAAATCAGAGGTTTTTGACACCCTATATTTTCCATTTTCTTTCTGTAATAAGTAGTGACAAAAAGATACAATCACTCTGCAGTTTAGATTATGCAAAATTCATCATCTCATCTCATCTCACTCCATTTTATTTTTGCAAGTTTCACTTCATCCCATTGTCATATTTCATCAATACATTTTTCAATTTTTCCTTTTATATTTTTCACTCCATTTTCATTTCATTTATCATCTTGTCTTACATCTCATTTCATTTCACTTACATAGCCACTTCCATTTCATTCATGATCCATAAGTCATATTTCACTTTCTGTTTTACGTTCTGCATCTAATCTAATTCTGCAGCTGCAATTTGATTATCAGTTTAGGCACAAGTGTACAACTCATAATAAAATCATGTATGCAGGGAATTGAAGAAAAATCATTTTTTGAAGACCAACCATGCTCAAGGTACCTGTGGATCAACATCAAAAAAATTAGCAAGCGAAAGGTAAAGGTTCCAAAAGTAAATGCAAAAATTTATTCAAAAAGCAATTTGAAAACATAAGTTTGTATAGTATGTATAATCAGATGTCCCCTTAATCAACCATCATTTGATTTGACTACCACTATGTCTCCGCCATATCTTCCATCTTTAATGACAATCGATCTCAATGATTCTTTCATAACAAATCTCTGCTTCAAACTCCATAACCTATACTCAAATGGTCCTCTACAATTCCACCTATTAACGGTCAAGATGACGATGTGACCTACCTATCTACGACTGTCTAAACCCTTACTGTCTATTTATTACATTCAAACTCTTAAGTTTATCTCTCATATTCACGCAGTCTTTTCATATACACAGTCTTTCCATTTTCTATATATGCAGTCATTCCATTTCCATACACATAGTCATTCCATTTCTTAAATAGCACTTGTTTTATAGACAGTGAGAGTAATTTTGAAGGTTAACCGAAAACAAGCGATATGGGGCTTATTGTCAAGATAGAGCCCGTAGGGGTAAATTATATGGAGGAGTATCCATAGCTTAAAGGAATGCAACAGAAGGCCGGATCATTAAATTTTATTGAGAAATTGACGGCTACCACAAGGAAATTACCAAGTCTTTTGCAAGGTCATTTGATGACACAGAAGTGGAGATAGGAGATATCAAATTTGTAGTCACATAATCCTTCATAGCAGAAGCAACAGAGTTGCCTAGACAAGGAAGAAGATGGTTTAAAAACAAGGATTTTCATGGTGAATCTTGGAAATTGATCCTTAGAAACCCAGTTATGGATGTTACAGTATTTAGGAATGGAATTCCTATTTCAGCACTCAAGAACAAATGGAGTAATATGTTGTTAATATTGCAAAAATTCATTACATGTGAAGGAAGATTTGGGTTTATGTATGTTTACCATATATGCTTACTAATGAATTTTTTAGAAAATGGAACCATCAACCTTCCCTTCTTCCTTCTAAACATTTTGAGAAGGATGGCTACAAATGTCCAAAAGAAAATTGAATCCATAGAAACAACTATGTATCATCATGGATTAGTGAAAATACTAGTTGAATTCCATTTGAAAAGTGTAGGGGATACATGGGAAGATTTCTTGGTAAGAAATTTTTTCTAGGATGCTCCAGAGTCACTTGAGGAGAGTCATGTTAAGAAAAGTAGGAGGAGAAAGATTATCATTAATATTCAAACCTCCTCACAAAAGAATGATGCAAAGACAACTTCTAAACCAGAGGTTAGGAAGCAGACTAAACAAAAAGGAAAAATGAAAGAGAGAGTTGAAGAAATCAATGAAGACATTCTTGAACCCTCATTACCACAAGAATATGAATAGTTACTCTCCAAAAGACAGACCAAGATTAAGGAGCAAATCAAGAAAAAGAAGGAGATAGGAAAGATGAAGAAGGACTCAAGAGAAGAAACCATAAGCTTCCAAAACCTGAGAAGGAACTCTAGACTCTGAGGTAAGGTGAGGAAGGTAACATCAAGAGGAGCCTAGTTCATAAAATTAGAGGAAGAAACCCCAGTTCAATCTCCTGACAGTATTCCACCTGAACACAGTCCAAAAAACTCTCCTCCACAAAATTTTGAAGACAGCCCAAGCAGAGCTTCTCCTGGCATAGATCCAGTAAAACAACAAATCTATGACTACATAGAGTCATTAGAGAGAAATAATACCTCAATGGATCCAAGATCCTCAACCAATCTAGAGAAACCTGTCAATCCACAAGAACCTCTAACTAGCTCTCTCAAACAAGAAATCTTTGAGTTAGATATTTTGAACAAGCACATTCAAAAAGAAAATGAAACCTTGAGGGAACAAAACAAGATGGATAAAGCCATTCATGACAATGCAATGCTGCACCTAGGATTATGGTACAAGAAAAATAGGAAGCTGAAGAAGAAAAATAGGAAGTTGAACAGAACACTTATCAACCTCAAATACAAAATTCTTATGAAGAGGCCTAGGATGGTAGTCAGTGCAAGGAGACATAAGAAAAGGAAGTTGGATGTGCTGGCAGAAGTGTCAAAATAGATGCAATAGGAGAAAGGACACATTTTTGAACATTGCATGGGGACATGCAATGATTTTGCAGTGGGGGTATGTTGAGCCTCAAAAATTACTCTTTCCCTAGCAACTCTTCTCATTCCTTTTCTTTGTTTTTCCATAAGAAAGATGCATTCTCATCACCAATGACTAGTATATATTGTCTTGAGGAGGAGATTTAGTGATTTAAATGTTATTCTTTTATGTTTTGTTGTTTGAATAAATTTTTGTATATTAGCTACGGAACACAGCCTATTTTGCAGCTAATCTGCTATTCCATAGCTACCTTCATGCTCTAATAGGTTCCAGGTGTTATAAGGAGAAACTAGCCACATGGGCAGCTTGGAAATCATCATGACATGGACCCTGTCCTATTCATTCAACCCAGGTTGACAAAGAAGATGGCATAATACTATGGTCAATGGATAAGTCAAACACAAAGAGACCGAAGGTAACAAGAATCGGTTTCATGGTTAATTAATGTGTTTCACAGTGATGGGAAGCATTATCTGGAGCAACTACCTGTACCTACAGACTCCAAAAGCCACCTGTACAAATGAAACCAACAACCATCATGTCTTGGATTTATGTCTCCAGCAGCCAAGGAAGAAATTCCACATATATGTCTTCTACGTGTTTGGCTGTAGAATGATTTTCTTGACAAATAGTTATATGATTTTTCTTATAAATACCTGTGTAAAGGACCGAAGAAGTTAGTAGTAATAGTAATAGTTTTATTGTGAAATTGAAGTTCTAGACTCTGTAATTTCTGGGCATTTTGTGTCCCTATTTTAATATGAGAAGACCGCATGTTTTTATGAAAATCTAAAGGAGTTTTCTTGGATTTGATTGAGCAAGCGTAGCCTAATCAGTTGTAGAGGGCCCCTGCACTAAAGAAGGTTTCATTTCATTTTATTTTTCTTCTCCTTGTTAACTGTAAATTCATCATTTTCTTTCATAGTCTTTATAATCATTTTCTTACTAATAATGTTTATAATTCAATTTCCATCATTCTCTTATTAACAATGTTTATAATTTAGAGCAGTTTCCATTAACTTGATCTCTTTTTAGTTTTTATCAGTAGTTTAGAAGATAGAACTCAATGGTGTAATCTTGTTTCTTCAACTAAAAACTAACCTTGTTTCAGGATGGGAGTAGGATTGAAGAATGATAAGGATACATTATTGGATAGTTTACTTGATTCACTGTTTTGCTAGTTTAAATTCTCAATTAAACTGATCAATGTCATTTACCGTCTTTTCCATTTCATTTTTAGTTTACTGACTCATGGTGTTAATGAATGTTTATGGAAAACCCTTCAAGTTGATAATTCATTCTTAACTAAGTGGTTGAACATTTCATCTATGCAATGAGTTAATTATACATCTTTATATTTGCTTTCTCTTAGATTAATGAAGTACAAAATTACTGAAATGTCATCCCAATGAGACTTTCTCCCAAAATTGAGAGGTAGAGTAACCAAGTATTTCATTTAGTTTTATTTCTATAATTAGTTAGACATTAGTTGCAAATTTCACTTTCAGTTTTAATTCATGATTTGAAAATAATGGTAAAATAAGAATAGAAACTTTGTTCTCATTTCTTTCTTAGTTTTTCTCCCAAATCTTTCTTAGCTCTGTTTTCATTTCTTTCTTAGATCTGTTTTCATTTTTAGATTTAGTGTAGTCTTTAAGAAAGTTAGGTTTAGTTTTGATAATTTACATTGTAAATCATTAGGAATTAAAAGACCAAAAAAGCCTCTCATGACAACATAAAACATAAAAACAACGAAGTAAGAAGGGTTAGCTAGCACAAACAGTGCACTACACTTCATCAGTTTACGATACCCGGATTGATAATTTATGTAGAGAAATTTAGGACAATAAATTGACCAAATAGTTTCCTTGGTATTTATGTTGTTATTATGTTGGTTATGAACATGTATTATGACAATATCTATGTATGGATCTCATCATGTTTTACTTTTAAATGAATGAACAATGTATCTATGGTCTAATATATGATAATGTAGCTAGTGTGAAAAGGAAACAATGCTTCATAGTGAATCTCAGATAATTATGAGACCCCTATGCTCAGTTATGTTGTTAAGACCTGTAGCTTTCATGTTTGTGACATGTCTGACGAATTTCTTGTCATGGCTAGTAGGGGTCCAGCCTAGTCCTTGTCAATGTTTTTGCAAATATATTATTGTTCTGTTGTGTAAATTCATTTCTGAAGGTGTCATTGAGTTCTTGACAGTGACCTCGGCTCTAGGCTTGAAAAAGTGGCACAAGTCTTAGAGTCCTAGGCACAACACTAGGGAAAAAAGTCCCTAGAAGCTCCCTTGCCCTTGTTGTGGGAGCTTATGGAGCCTCCTAGACGCACCCTTGTCCATATCAAGGGAGTGTCCAGGGGTTTGATGCACTAAAACTTCAGTTGGTCTCACAGGTTGGTTACCTGAGTGGTTGGGATGGCTCCTAGGAGTTTTTTTTGTTGATGTGGAAGGTCTGTGCGATGTGTTCTGTTATCACTCCAAAATTTCTTCAAAGTTGTCAAAAAAAGAAATGATAGAGGTAACCACAAACCACTTTTGGAGATTAGGACCTAGCCTTCCTAATCTCAGAGAGGGCTCTCTCTTTATGATTTAACTTTGTTTTAGTTAATTAATTTTAGGCTAGTTATGTGTTGGGTCCCTATAATACTAGTGATTACCCCATTACTATGGTAGTTGTACCCATTATTAATATTGTTGTACCCCTATTGCCCCCATATTGTTATTACTGTGCCCCATAGTCCTCTATTGTTATTTTGTAGCTTTATATTATATTGTTAGGGTCGGCTGGGTTATATTGTGACTCCTTAGATCCTATAATATAGAAAGGAGGTTTTGTCATTTGTATCATCGAAGGATATTGTTCATTTATGTAATGTAAAGGAGGTTGCCCCCTCGAAGAGGATGAATTCTAAGGCGTTGATCTATCTTTTCTCTCTTTTCTTGAGCTGGTTTCATAACATTTGGTATCAGAGCCAAGTTCTAGGGTTTCGCTGCTCCAAATAGGTCATCGTGGAATTTTTGCTATAACTTTTTCTCTGCGACATTTCAGAAGTAAAAAAACAAACCCATTTGAGAAGACATCGCGTTGCAGCTTAGATCCGAATTTTAGAGCTTTTAGCGCTATATTTGCGGAGATATGATCTGAGGAAGTTGGTCTTTTTGCAGACTCCTGAATTACATTCCAAACAGGTGACTTGGGGAAAATCGTCATAACTTTCTCTCTGAGAATTGGATTGAAATTTCACAAAAAGGTACAGAAAAAGGACGGACTTTAGTTTCGTCTAGACAGTTTTTAGAGCCATAGGTCCAAATAGTGACACGTGGCACTTCATACAAGTTCGCTCTTCTGAAAAGGTCTATAATCAGGTCACTGTGGGAGCTTTGGCATAACTCTTCATTGGAGAATCCAATTGGGGTCAGACTGGGGGCATTGGAAAGAGGACATAGAGGGCTACCACAGGTCGTAATTTCAGAACTGGATGTTCTGAAAGTACAGAGATACATCAGATGCAATATCGAACTCCTACAAAGAAAAAAAAGGTGTGTAGATTTTTTTTAATTTTTTCTTAAGATTGGTTTGAAAATTTATTTTGAAGGA
>APFE030558415.1:75029-168427 GCA_000404065.3 Pinus taeda | reverse complement strand
TGAGATAGTAAACAAATGTTTAGAAGGATATCTTCGTTGCTTTGTATCTGATAAACAAACACAATGGGTCAAATGGTTGCCTCTAGCTGAATGGTGGTATAACACTTCCTTCCATATATCAACAAAAATGACCCCATTTATGGCACTTTATGGGTATGAACCACCATCCATCACATCATATTTAAGAGAAAATTCTAAGGTTCAAGCAGTGGAACATCACATCGAACATCAACAACAAGTCCTCCAACTCTTAAAGGATAACCTCGTGTTGGCACATAATAGAATGAAACAACAGGCAGATCAACATCGCAGCGAAAGAAATTTTGATGTAGGTGATTGGGTATTCCTATGGCTACAACCATATAAACAAATGTACCTCAAGCAAGCTAAGAAGGATAATAAATTATCACCAAAGTAATATGGTCCGTACAAGGTGTTGCAAAAGATTGGTACTATGGCATACAAATTGGAGCTTCCTGCAGCTTCTCGATTGCACCCAGTTTTCCATGTTTCATGTTTAAAGAAGTTTATAGGTGACAAGCTCCCAGTTCAAACAATATTTCCAGAACTTGACGAGGATGGAAAAACTATATTGGAACCGGAAGCAGTCACAGAAACAAGATCTCGATAGCTACGAAATCGATCAACTTCGGAGTATCTTATCAAGTGGAAGAACTTATCTGCGAAAGATTCCACATGGGAGGATGAGAATGTTATACAGAAGTATCCAGAACTACTCAAGCATTGAGGACAACACTTTTTTGAAGGAGAGGGGCATGTTGGGTCCCTATAATACTAGTGATTACCCCATTACTATGGTAGTTATACCCCTTATTAATATTGTTGTGCCCCTATTGCCCCCATATTGTTATTACTGTGCCCCATAGAATCCCTCTATTGTATTTTTTGTGGCTTTATATTATTATTGTTAGGTCGGCTAGTTTATATTGTGACTCCTTAGACTCCTATATATAGAAAGGAGGTTTCGTCATTTGAATCATCGAAGAATTGTTCATTTATGTAATGTAAAGGAGGTTTCCCCCTCGAAGAGGCTGAATTCTAAGTCATTGATCTATCTTTTCTATCTTTTCTTGAGTTGGTTTCATAACATTATGATTGTGCTTAGGTTTTTGATTTGAATTTGGGTGGTGGGATCACTTACTTAGAGGAAAAGGGTTGTCTTTTACCATTGGGCTATGGGTCAAATGTTAGACAAATAAGACTGGATTAAGTTCTAAAAATAGTGTCTAGAGGGCAAGATAGAGGAGTTACTACTGATCTCAAAGGCTTGAAGGTGAAATGGTTTCCAATCGGATCCAGGGAGCAATTAAGGGTTCCCTAGGCCGGATCATGAAGACAAGTGAAAGAGGTCAACCGGGATGGGAGAGAAATTAAAGGTTCTCAAATCCAGATATTAGAGGAAAACATATAAATGAATAACTGTACAAAACAGAGTGTACTTAAACAAATTCTATTAAATTTCCAGTTAATTCATTCAAATTTAGAAAACACTTGGGTTTATGAAACACATAAGAAGGTAATGAAATCAGACAAAGAAGATACTTCACTGCAATAGCTCATCTCATGAATCCTCTAGTGCAATCTATTTATTACTTGCTCCAGTCTGTTGACTTGAAAGTTGGTACAATCACCCTTAGGTTTAAGATCAAAATAACTCTACAAATGTATAGCAATCCACCCTCAATAATTCGAACTATGAATTATTTATACAAAAAGAATTTACAAAATATCTCAAACTACATTGAGAACTAATCTAGGAAAAGGAAATATCTTCATGCAAGAAGATAGAGATAGCTATTGAATTGCTATTTGCTGTCCCTGTTATTTAGGTTCTGCTGTCTTTTAGTCTTTGATATTTTTCCCTTTAAGCTGCTTCACTATTTGGTCTTTACACTAGTGTTGACATGGTGAATTTTCGTTGTAACAATAAGGGGAACTAACTTGACCACAGACCTAAATTAGATCTGCTTTCGTTTGGGATGGCTAGCTCTAACGGATTTTAGAGGATCTCGTAAACTACTATATGTGTTGAAAGATTACTTCTTGGGGGAAGACTGTTGGCATTATGACACAGCTTTGGCACTATGGCACAGGTGTTGTCCTTGATGGCAACTCACTCAAATGCAAGATCTCATTTCAGGCTCTCAGAATGAAAGAAAATGAGGTATACGCAGGTTCCTCTTAACAAAGTTGTGTATACACGCGGGATAACTGATCAAAAAGCGCGTATACGTATGCACACACTTTCATGCAAAGAAAAGCACGTACATGTGGGAAAAGCTATGTTTGTTCCATGGTATTTAGTCCGACATATTTGAACCTATGGTTTTGGTCCTTGGTATTGCATCCAAAATTATTGAACCCAGGTATTGAGTCCCTAGTATTGGTTCTCAATAGTTTTGGACCATGGTTTGAGTAAGGCCTAAGACTATAAAAAGGGAAGGAGATCATTTGGCAAGGGCATTGTCTAGGTGTTGAATATCTTAAGAGGAGCAAGAGCTGGAATACTGGTGAGTGGTGCATGGTGCATTACTGGATCTAAACCAAGGAGGAACCTGAGCGCTAAAAGATGGATAAGTTCTATTGATGGATCAAGACCTTATGGCTTGAATAGTAATATCTTTGTAACCTTTGATCTGTTATAATTGGCGCATGATTAGATCTATAAATCTAATAATCTAGGTATAACTGATGTTTGATTAAGTAAAAGGGTAAATTATCTTTTATAGATCTATATGCAGGTTCGGCGTGACATAGGCACGTATACACATAGGTTCAACAACTGAAGGAAGCGTATACGCTGGTTGGAATTGATACAGCTGCGTATTTACGCAGGTTTTTGCATAGTGAAGTAGTGTACATTTCATGAAATATGCTTTAGCTATTTATGGTTATTGTTGTAGTATTCTAGGTTCAAAATTGTTGTCTGGTTACTGTTACTATTTTCTGGTTACAGCATTCTGAGAAGTGATTGGTTGATTCTATATTGGTTGGTACAAAGGAGATTAATTGATGCATATATACTTGATGTTTGATTGATGTTATTCATGGATCCATTCTGAAAATTTATGAAACATGGTCCCTGGAAGAAAAGAGAAGGTTGTAGCCTTTTGTAGGTCCACCCCCACATACTAGTACCTGAGCTAGTACAAGAGCTAAGGGGGTTGTAGCTCCCTTCCAGGAGAAGCTGGAGAACAAGAGAAGGTTGTAGCATTCTGCAGGTTGTAGCCTACATACTGGTATAAGACTGCACCAGTACATAATCATTGTAAAAAGAAGTTTCTAATTAAAAGAAGATAGAGACAAATTACAGCAGTTGATTTTCACACACATTGGGTTTCCACCTTATATCTTGTGTTCTTATGTGTGATTGTCTGCACTATTTTTCTGTTCCTGGTTAATGTTTATATGGTTCTGACACACAGATTAAAATATCAACATTAAATTATAATTCTGTAAGTTATACGCTAGTTTCCTTAACTGAAGTTGCATATATACGCTGGTTTATCTAATCTAAGTAGCGTATACAAATCTGTGTATGAATTGAAAAATAATTGACCTAATAATACTGATTCACCCCCCCTCTCAGTATTATTTCCAACAATTGGTATCGGAGCAAGTCCTTCAAAAGAAGCTTGATCGCTTGAAGGAAGATTTGTCATCATGAGAAACTACGAAAAGGAGGCATCGATCAGGCCACCAATTTTTGATGGGAGCAACTTCGTCTATTGGAAGGTAAGAATCATAGCCTATCTTCAATCTCTTGGTACAGAAGTTTGGGATATCATAGAAACAGGATACACATTTCCATCAACAACTCCTACAGATACGGCTAGTAAAAAGTAGTATGAAACAAATGCTAAAGCTGTCAATACTCTATTAGGAAGTCTATCTCAATAAGAATTCGTCAAGGTTATGCAGCTCAAAACCGCTAAAGAAATATGGGACAAGATCGTTCTGAGCTATGAAGGAGATGAACAAATAAAACGAGCAAACCTACAAACTCTCAGAATTCAATATGAAAATCTCAGAATGCACAATGATGAAAGTGTGGCTAACTATTTCCTACGTATATATGAGATTGTTAATTGTATGAAAAACTTGGGTGAAGAAATAAAATAAGTTGTTTTGGTTGAAAAGGTTCTAAGATCTTTGTCTCCTAAGTTTGATTCAAAAGTTTCTGCCATAGAAGAAAAGCAAAATCTACAGAGCATTACCATGTCACAACTACACAGAATCCTAACTGCTTACAAAATGAGAAAAGGGGGACCATCAGACAGGAGAGAAGCTGCATTCAAAGCCTTAGGAAAAGGATATTACAATGAGTCAGGACATATGTTAGAAGAAGAGGAAGAGTCAAATTTTGTCGAACCTTCAACGGGGAACTGGAAGATTCAGAGGTAAGCTGCCTTCAAATGCTTTTCTTGTGGAAGAGTCGGTCACTATGCTGCCAAGTGTCATCATAAAGATAAAGGTAAGGAACCAGTTAGATGGAACAGAAAACAGAATGTAAGTAAGAAGAGCTATTATACTCATGAAGATAGTGATGGACTTTCAAATAGTGATGAAGATGAACAAGGCAATGATGATATACTTTTGATGGCTTTTGAAGATGATGATTTCTTGGACGCTATAAATGAAGAAGGTCTTTATGAAGAAATTTCTAATCTTAAAATCTGTTTAGAGGAAAAGAATATGATCATAGATACTCTAACATTTCAACTTTCTAAAAGAGATAAACACAATGAAGAGTTATAATGTGAAATTATGGGACTTAGAAAAGAAATTGAGAAAACAAAAGCCCTTAATCTTAGATTTGCTAAAGGATTTGAAACTTTAGATGAGATTATCAAAGTGCAACGTTCTCCGCTAATCAAGACAAGCCTCGGATATTCGAAAGAAGCGTTTCAAGCATAGAAGCAAGAACATAAGCCATCCACTTCCAAAATTTATCTTGATGCAGCAAGGAGAAGTGAATAGGTTGACAATCGATAGCAAAAGCATAATGTAGATCAACAAGTAAACCAGGGACCATTTGCTTCAAGAATGAACAAAGATTACCAAGTAAATCGAGGACAATCTACTTCAAGGATGAATAGAAGCTTTACCAACCATAGGTAAATCATTCTCAATTTACCTCAAGAATGGGTGTCAATGGAAACTACAATCATTTGGTTGGTAGGTTTGATAATTGCAGGAATTTCTTCAATGGCCAATGTTTCTATTGTCATAACTTTGGTCACAAAGCTGCTCAATGTGTTGCCTACAAGACCATCATGACTAGGAAAGCTCAAAAACAAAGGAGTATGATTGGGATCATGAAAAGAACCTGCAATAACTTTTCTGCTCTTGAAAATGAAATAGAATTTTCTATTTGTAACAACTTCATTCATGAAGATTCTGAATGTAGGAGTAGGTTTCGGCAAACAACTCAGAAGGAGCAAGCTTCATTAACTCCAAAAACATGGAGAAAGAAAGAACCACAACCAGAAAGATGTGGGATAGCCTTATATGCGGAAGGACAGGATAATCAATGATACATTGACAGTGGATGCTCGAAACATATGACAGGTGATAAAGAAAAACTTCAGTCATATGGTGCCTTAGAGAAGGAAAAGAAGGTCCCATTTGGAAATGACACCCCAGCTTTCATAAAAGGTAAAGGTTCTGTTCGTTTGAAAGAGAAGGTCAAAGCTGGAAATATTATGTATGTTGATGGCTTAAAGCATAATCTATTGAGTGTCAGTCAAATGTGTGATCAAGGAACTGAGGTGATATTTCGATCAAATGGATGTATTGTTCGTGAGCTTGATACGGGAAAAACAGTGATCAAAGGTGTAAGAACTCCAAATAATTTATACATATTCAAAGAAGGACAACAACAATGCTATCTAAGAAAGAATGATGAACACTGGCTATGGCACAGAAGATTGGGGCATCTAAGCTTTTCTCAAATAAGGAAAGCATGCAAATATCAGGCGGTTCATGATCTTCCTGACATTAGAATTCCATACAATACAATATGCAAATCGTGTTAGTTTGGTAAACAAACCAGAAATAATTTCCCTGAAAAAGAAGGATCAACTAGCAGGCCACTTGAACTTGTCCATACTGATATATGTGGTCCAACTAGGAAGAGGTCACCTCGAGGAGAAGAGTACTTCATATTGTTCATTGACGACTTTTCAAGGATGTGTTGGATAGGACTCATGAAGTATAAAGATGAAGCTTTTGAAAAGTTCAAATCATTCAAAGCCTTGGTCGAAAATGAATCAGATCGCAGAATCAAATGCCTCAGATCTGATCGAGGAGGGGAATTTACCTTGGATGAATTTTTTGATTTTTGTGAAGAACATGGAATAAGAAGGGAATTCTCTGCTGCAAGGACTCCTCAGAAAAATGGAGTAGTGGAAAGGATGAATAGAACGGTCCAACAAATGGATCGTGCTATGCTTGATGAGTCTGGAACTCCCAGGACCTTCTAGGGTGAAGCTGCATTTGTTGCAGTTACTATTCTCAACAAGACAAACATCTGAGTAAACAACACTCAAACTCCTCATAAACTTTGGTATGGTAAGACTCCCACGGTAAAATATTTCAAAATTTTTGGAAGAAAATGCTACACCAAAAGGACCAATGAAAACCTTGGTAAATTTGAACCTAGAGCAGATGAAGGCATTCTTCTTGGTTACTCTCCCCACAACAAAGCATATAAGTGTTATAATAAAAGACTTGGAAAAATTGTTGAAAGTATTGATGTAGTGGTTGATGAAGAAGGAAACACTCCTAGGAAAGTAAAATCTGAAGAGTTCGAAGATGATGAGGACTATCCTTCAACATCAAATCAGAATCATGATGAAGAAGAAACCCATGAGGCACTAGAAGAACAGATAAGGATAGAAGAAAAGACTCCATCTAAGTACGTTCAGAAGAATCACCCATAAACTCAAATTTTGGGACAAAAATAGGCAAGTAAACAAACAAGAAGAACCATTTCAGAATCTTCAAGCTATCTAGCATTGTTTTCCTCCACTGAACCACAAAATGTAAGAGACGCATGCAAAGATGAATGCCGAGTCAAGGCCATGGAAGAAGAACTTGAGCAAATTGAAAAGAATAAAACTTGGGAGTTGGTTCCTAGACCGAAAGATAAGAATGTCATAGGGACAAAATGGATATTCAAAAACAAGCTGAATTAAAATGGAGAAGTTATTAGGAACAAGGCTAGACTTGTTTGTAAAGGGTATGCTCAACAAGAAGGTATAGACTTTGAAGAAACTTTTGCACCAGTTGCTAGACTTGAGGCAATAAGAATGTTCCTTGCACATTCTAGCTTTTAGAAGTTCAAAGTATTTCAAATGGATGTGAAATCAACATTTTTAAATGGGGACTTAGAGGAAGAAGTGTATATTGAGCAACTAGATGGATTCATCCTTGGAAATGATCCTAAACTTGTATGCAGACTTAAGAAGGCAATCTATGGTCTTAAATAGGCTCCAAGGGCTTGGTATTATCGTCTAGACAAATACCTCCAACAACAAGGCTTCTCAAAAGGATTAGCATATAGCAATCTATATATAAAAATTGGTAATGATAAATTGCTAATTCTTGTTGTGTATGTTGATGATATCATCTTTGGCAGCAATGAAGAAGCCATGAGTCAAAACTTTTCTTTGGTGATGCAGAAATAATTTGAAATGTCCTTGCTTGGTGAGCTGACATATTTCCTTGGGTTAAAAATCCAACAAAATAAAGACGGTATCTTTTCATCACAAACCAAGTACTTAAAGCAGATCTTGAAGAAATATGGCATGGAAGATTCGAAACCGGTATGTACCCCTATCGTAACAGGATGCAGCCTCAACGCTAATGATGAATCAGCAGCAGTACATCAACCAACCTATAGATCCATGATTGGTAGTCTACTCTATCTGATGGGTACTCGGCCAGACATCATGCATGCAGTGGGAATAGTTGGAAGATTTCAGGCAAATCCAAAGGAAGCACACCTTCAGGTAGTTAAGAGAATTTTCAAATATTTTCAAGGAACACAAAACTATGGTTTATGGTATTCTAGAAATACTGATCTCACACTTCATGCATATGCAGATGCAGATTGGGCAGGAAGCGTGGATGACAGAAAACGCAGTAGTGGGGGTGCATTCTTTATGGGTTCCAGATTAGTATCTTGGTTCAACAAGAAACAAAGTTCAATTACTTTATCTACAATTGAAGCAGAATATGTGGTTGTTGCATCTTGCTGCACACAACTTCTTTGGATGATGCAAACTTTGCAACATTTTCAAATCACTTGTACTCCACCTATCTCCATCTTCTGTGATAATACAAGTGCGATCAGTATTACAAAGAATCCTGTCATGCATTCAAAAACTAAGCACATACCTATCAAGTATCATTTTCTCCAGGAACAAGTGCTTGAACAAAAGGTCAAATTGGAGTATGTTCCCTCTAAGGAACAAGTTGCTAATATACTCACCAAACCACTGCCCAGGGAGACATTTGAATACCTCAAACAGAAGCTGGGGGTAGTTGATGCATCATCTTGCTGTTGAATCTTGTCTGTTTCAGAAGAAAAATGGTTGTACGCGAGTTTCATGAGGAGGATCCGCGTACATACACCGGTTTATGAAGATACAGTCACGTATATGTTGGTTTAAAGACAAACAGTGGGCCGGGCTCAGGATGAAAAGAGTCTGATATGGGTCCAACAGAGACCATCTGGCACAGGTTCAGGGGGAGCATATATTCTTCTAATAATGCATTGTTGGCATTATCTTAGAAGATCTTGGTTCAAATTCACAATGCCTTAGATTTCAAGTGGAATAGGTGCAGAGCATGGTTTCCGGTCTGAACAATGATTGATAGATGCTGCTGATGATAGTTGTTGTCATAATCTTGTTGTAGATATTTCTCTCTATGTCATGTATTTCTTTTCTTATCAAGGTCATGTAATGGCCTATCTTGGTTTCCCCACTATGCCTGGGATGAATGAAGTAATGTTCCTGTTTTATCCTATGTAAATTCTTGGTTGGGTAGATGAGTCAATCCCCACTTGGTTGAGAGATTGATGTATGTATGAGTCTTTAGGAAGGACATTGGAAATAGAGTCATGCTATGCTTTTGTAGACCTTGCATGTGCTCAGGGGGAGCATGGACGTATTGGTAAATTTTGGAGCTCAATCAAAAGCTTCAACATGTACTCAGGGGGAGCATGGACAGCATAATGTATATCAAAGAAGAGAATATCTTGGTCCGCCCTTTGCCCTTGATGTCAAAGGCAGATAATGACTTTGAGTGACTTGGGATTGCCATCAAGTCCAAAGGGGGAGATTATTGGCATTATGACATAGGTTTGGCACCATGGCATAGGTGTTGTCCTTGATGGAAACTCACTCAAATGGAAGATCTTAGTTTAGGCTCTCAGAATGAAAGAAAATGAGGTATATGCATGTTCCTCTTAACAAAGTCGGGTATACACGCGGGATAACTGATCAAAAGGCGCGTATACGTATGCACGCACTTTCATGCAAAGAAAAGTGCGTACATGTGGGAAAAGCTATGTTTGGTCCATGGTATTTAGTCCGACATATTTTAACCTATGGTTTTGGTCCTTGGTATTGCATCCAAAGTATTGAACCCAAGTGTTGAGTCCCTAGTATTGGTTCTCAATGGTTTTGGACCATGGTTTGAGTAAGGCCTAAGACTATAAAAAGGGAAGGAGATCATTTGGCAAGAGCATTGTATAAGTGTTGAATATCTTAAGAGGAGCAAGAGTTGGAATATTGGTGAGTGGTGCATGGTGCATTGCTGGATCTAAACCAAGGAGGAACCTGAGCGCTAAAAGATGGATAAGTTCTATTGATGGATCAAGACTTTATGGCTTGAATAGTAGTATCTTTGTAACCTTTGATCTGTTATAATTGGCGCATGATTAGATCTATAAATCTGATAATCTAGGTATAACTGATGTCTGATTAAGTAAAAGGCTAAATTATATTTTCTAGATCTATACGCAGGCTCGGCGCAGCATAGGCGTGTATACACGCAGGTTCAGTAACTGAAGGAAGCATATACGCTGGTTGGAATTGATACAACTGCGTATGTATGCAAGTTTTTGGATAGTGAACTAGTGTACATTTCATGAAATATGCTTTAGCTATTTTCGGTTATTGCTATAGTATTCTGGATTCAGAATTGGCGTCTGGTTACTGTTACTGTTTTTTGGTTGCAGCATTCTGAGAAGTGATTGGTTGATTCTATATTGGTTGGTACAAAGGAGATTAATTGATGTAGATATACTTGATGTTTGATTGATGTTATTCATGGATCTAGTCTGAAAATTTATGAAACGTGGTCCCTGAAAGAAAAGAGAAGGTTGTAGCCTTCTGTAGGTCAGCGCCTACGTACTAGTACCTGAGCTAGTACAAGAGCTAAGGGGGTTGTAGCTCCCTTCCAGGAGAAGCTGGAGAACAATTGAAGGTTGTAGCCTTCTGCAGGTTGCAGCTTGCATACTGGTATAACACTGCACCGATACAGAATCATTGTAAAAAGAAGTTTCTAATTAAAAGAAGATAGAGACAAATTGCAGCAGGTGGTTTTCACCCACATTGGGTTTCCACCTTATATCTTGTGTTCTTATGTGTGATTGTCTGCACTATTTTTCTGTTCCTGGTTAATGTTTATATGGTTCTGACACACAGATTAAAATATCAGCATTAAATTATAAGTCTGTAAGTTATACGCTAGTTTCCTTAACTGAAGTTGTGTATATACGCTAGTTTATCTAATCTAAGTAGAGTATACAAATCTGTGTATGAATTGAAAAATAATTGACTTGATAATACTGATTCACCCCCCCTCTCAGTATTATTTCCAACAAAGACTTCAATTAAATCAACAAACAAAACAACTAACCTATGTGTATCAAGTCCTACCTACACTACTTCTAACTACTCTAATCTAGTCCTAACTATCCTAATCTATCCTACAAGGGAAAAACAAAAGGAGGTAAACATCATATATGAATCCCAAGTCCAAATGAATCAATTACTGGCCCATGTAAGAAAAAGGTTGTATTAAATCCTAATCGCAATCCAATTCTTTATACAGAAGTATACATTCCTTTCCATACAAATAACACTTGCAACTGATGTTTAACAAAGTTTGGAATTGGCAACCTTTCATGAATTATCAATGCTATTGAATTACATTCAAATAACTAGGAATAACCATGAATTGTTAGTTATCAATATGCACAAAGAAAATCACATTTGTCTTTATACCAACAACAACATACTGATTCTAAACATATGAGAGAAAATGGAAATAAATCTGAAACAACAGGCTCCTTCTTGAACCAAACAGATTTCTTTATTCACAATAAATCAAAGTGTTCTCTCCAAACCAAAAGCCCCACTCTCCTATTCAGATGTAATACTTATGCAACAGGGGATGAGCCTCGGTCTTCCATGATGTTTCATTTCCCCCTTTTCATTACACAGATCAGCATATACATATGAGAACGGTTAGTGAAACTGTTGACACGTCGATATCACCTTTGGTGGAGCATTCTACTTCTTGGGGGAATGAATGGATGCCTTTGAAATAGAGAAAGATTGCATATCATTTCTTTGCACTTGTGTGGAGTGGCTATTATTCTCTATCATTTCTTGAAGGAAACTGAAGATTTTGCGCTCATCATCCCACATTTGGCATGCTTTGTGATGTATCTGGAAGTGATGACATCTTGGTGGATCAGCGTTGTCATGAGTGCTTCTACTGAACTGAGGGATTGCCTCCATTATGCACTATGGTAGTCTGTATTCCCTTTTGTAGAGTGCGTTTTGCAATATCGAAACTAGTGGTGTAGAGGTGTCATCTTGATATAAATTACATTTATCCGTTACCGGGTTTGCTCGAATTTTCCTGCAGAAATAATTCATATCAGCTATGATTATGCAAATATGATAAAAATGCTTAGAGAAAACACAGAACTTGCCTTCATTAAGCGTTTATAACATCAAAAGGAAAAAATATGAAATAATTTCCCCCTGGTTTTTAACCCATGCATTGATTAAGTCCCGTAAGTGAAAATTTGATTTACACTGAAAACCATTGCATAACACATAACTGAATCTGAAACCTAGACTTGAAATATTCTAGGCAACACATTGCTTCAGCGAAGAGCAGAAACATTGGTGTTTAAGAATAAATCCATCGGAAAGCAAAAGATCAACGACATAGGGAGGAAGTGGTTTCCCGTACCCCAAGTGGTATTTCGGAGGGGGTCTAAGTGGTAACCGGTATTGTGAGGAAGGCCTCCAATTCCACTCTTCAAGTGACATGTAGTAGCTATGAGGAAAGATGATTCCACTTTTCGAGTGGGTATTCTTCGAGCAATTCGTTCACCCGAAATCCACATGGACCATTGGATCCACGAAGGATAGATCAACGGTGGAGGGATTTGACACAAGAAAACACGGAAAACCCTATGGCCGAGTTGTACAACCAAAATTCAAATACTATGAGCTGCTTTTAATAATCCCTTTGGATTTGCAACATAAGCTTTCCCCTTTGAAAACCCTAGCCACAATGTACTACTGCAATACAAGGGAATACATGGGAAAACCCACAGTTGGACCCTAAGGAGGCCTTCAAAAATTATGTATTGGATCTATAACCATTGTAGGTCTGCCATATGGCATTGCACCTTATGCATGAGCACTAGACTCTGTCGATAGCGATTTGCGATGGGGCGTGGGAAGAATCGATAATATATATATTATGTTTGATAGGATCAGTAGGTCTACCATATCATATATATATATATATATATATTATATATATATATATATATATATAATATATTATATATATATATATATATATATATATATATATATATATTATATATATTTAATAAACGACGGGTTTGCCATATTGCATTGTATTTTATATATGATCCCCGTGTTAGAGCCTAGATTGACCTCAGGCTAGAGGAAGGCAATCCTAGGATAACCACAAACCAAGCTTAACTTGGTAGCTAGCCCTATCAGGTCGAGAGAGGATTCTCTCCTTGTCAATCTCAGTCAAGATGACTACAAATATGGATTTTAGGCTTGGTATAGTAGCTCTAGGGTTTTTTTTATTGGTTTTGATATTTTTTTGGATCCAATGGAGTAGGAAGCTTTGGGTCCAGGAAATCAAGTCAGGAATGCACGGTGTTCTTTGGGGCGAGGTAGGTAGGTGTTTTAGCACTTGAAATTAAGTGAGATGGTATGTCTAATATTGGTGAGGAGCTAAGGAGGTCATGCAAATCTCATGAGTCCTATTCAAATAGTAGAAAACATTAAAAACTAAATGGATTCCCAAGGTAGAGCAATGTAACCATTTTATTCTACCTATCTATCTTGATTTCATTTAGTTAGAAGAATGAATAAGATTTTGGCACACATAACACGTGAGAAAACTAATAACAGAAGAAGAAACTATGAAAAAACACTTTACCACAAGTATCCCACAAAAATAGCTGCAAATCCTGGTTTATTTCCTTGCCAAACTGTAGTAAAGATGTACAATGTAGCTCAGAGCATCCAAGAGAGTCCAACCTTTGCTAATGACTGAAAAAGTACATAATATAGAAAATCAAACCACCTATGCTAGCCATCAGTGGTTGAATCCAATAGATAAGGAATTGTTTCAACCATATCTAAACAAGGAACATGAATATAGGCAGTGGAACAAGTTGCCTCTACAACCATGGAAATTGATTCATTGACTCCCAAACCACCTAAAAATGATGAATCTACCCTCTAAGATCATTTCACAATTACATTTACATAGCATAGATTAATTTCAATGATAAATTCATCCATGAAGAGAGAAAAAGTCAATTTGCAGAGAAACTAGGCGAAAACTGGATTTTTGGGCAAACTAGCTCTATGCGTAGTGCCACTGGCCAAGTGCATAGCGCCGCTTCACAACCACTTTTGGAGGCCTTCCCCTTAGCCACATTGAGCCCTATATAGCTCATTGAAAAGGTCTTCCTGTTGAGTTTCTAGAACATCTTGAATTTTTTCATTTGAAGGTCATTTGCCCCCTCAAAAGTGAAATATCCCAAGGCTGCTTCTATGTGTCCAAAAAGAGGCAAAGAGGTCATTTTTTGATAGTTTTTTGACCCTTTGGTGACCAAGTTTTGCCCCAAAATTAATGCGATTTTCTGGATTTGATGTTCTCATCACGCTAAATCCAGATATGTAAGACATTTTTTCAAAAAGTCCTCCAGTGAAAAGCGTAGCGCCGATGGCACTACGCACCTAGGGCAATTTTCTGTGTTGGAATTTCAAAATTTCAAAATGACAAAAACTTATCAAAACTAGCCCAGATTTGGCACAATACCACCATTAGTTTCTTTGATGGGCTAGTGAGGCTTTAGCCAAGATTTTCAACTTTTCTTGCTCCATTTTGCTCCTTAAGGCCTTCCTCAACCTAGCCTTAAGCTTCCTCATTCTTATATTGCAGATCTTGTTACAAGTCATGTAGTGGTAGGCCATGTGGCGAAGCATCTTCTTGTCTCTGTTGGCCTTCTCAATTAGCCCCTCAAGGTGTATATTAACCCTCTCAAGCCAATCCCAGTCATTCTCGATCTCTTGTTCAATTGAAGTCAACTTGACCTTTGCCTTCTTAGCCATTTGCCTGTTCTCCTTGATCATTTGCAATTCCATGAGGACTTGCTTGTCGCTTAATTGTTTTTTTCTTGCTCTAGATATTTGATGACCCACTTAGCCCTATTTAAGTTATCCGACAAAGCTTGTATCTCAGCCTCCTGCTCTTTAATGATCATGTCTTTGGCAGTTTTTGGATCTTGAGTTTCTAAGTCAATGACATCAAGTCCTTGTGTGTCGTCATGATCAACAAGATCAAAATCTCTTTCTTGCTCATCTTCAAGATCCTTCTTATGCATCTTTTTCTTTTCTTTACCTTTACCCTTGCTTTTCTACTCAACCCATACCTTTTTAGCTAAAGAAGAAGGCAAAGCCCCTTCCACTCCTTGTGGAGATAGCATTTGCCTATAGCCTGATGATGAAGGCGAGACCCCTTCCACACCTTGTGGAGATAATACTCGCCTAGCAGCTGCAGAAAGTTTCCTAGTGCCCCTCTCATATGTCACAAATATTGGCACTCTGACAGTTTCAGTCTCTTAGACCTTTTCATGTCCTGAAGGTCCACCTTCTTCATGAGGCACTGATAAAAATACTTGAGGGCCTTTGAACATCTCATGAGAAATGAAAGTCTCTCATGGCATGTTAAGAAGGTTCAGTTGATGTAGAACAATGATTTTAATCAAGGAGTAGTGGTAAATGCTAGTCAAATACTGGGTATATGGTTTCTTCTTTACAATAAGTGCCATCTTCTCAATGTTTCTGAACATGAAGTAGGGTATATTCATCATTCTCACCCTAGTGAAATGCATCAGCAGTCTAATATGGTAAGCATACAATCAGGAGAACCTACCTTCACAAGTAAAATACTTGATGATGATCTTCATCAATGGAGCAAACCTGTCTTCCAAGAACTTAAAGGGGAATACTCTCTTGAGTTCTGATGTAAGGCTCATAGTACTCCCTATCAATATCCTGACCTCTTTTCCACTTTTCACCCACATCTGGAATACCTGTAGCCTCTGAAATAACAGCTGGTGACAAAGTGAATGTAACTCCCACAAGTTTTACTTCATTGTTGTCAAAATGTGTCACAAACAACCTTGCTAATTCATGATGAAATTTAACCCTTTCCACCATTTCACAAAAACCAAAACATGACTGGTGTTTGAAACAAGAAATGGAAAATGGGCAGGCTTGCAGCTCCCTCAAACTGATAGGCTCCTCTCTGATATGTCTTCCTCCTTTATGAGGCTTCATGTGTTGTAAGTTTTCCTCCCTGGAACTGTCACTAAGGGCATCTTCTTCAAGCTCATATTCATTGTCTCTCTCCATTGTTTTTATAGTTGTATTCTCTTGTGTTGAATGAAGAGATAGGGTGAATGAATGTAAGATGAGTATGAAGAGATTTTATAGGTAAGTAGGTGAGAGTGAATGAGAGCGTCAATAGGATTTAGGGAGTGAGTAGGGTTTGGGGATAGTGTAGGGTCTTGGGGTGTATGTATAGGGTTTGGGACTTGGGGAAAATATATGAGGGAATGATGTTTGGGGAATTTTATATGAGGGAACGGGGTTTAGGGAACAACAAAATGGATGAGATAGGACAACAGTATATGAGTGAGATTTTACAATATATGAGATAGTTTGGTGAAAACTAGGGTTTGACTTCTTGAGAGACAAAATCACCATAGACTGATGCAAAAACCCTTTTCAACAAGAATGATTGAGTCACTTACTTGCAAAGAGGAAATTTTGAAGTTTTGAGGCGAATTGGGGCGATTTGGAACAATTTGGAGCTTGGCTGCCAGGTGCCCAACGCCTCACCCAGGTGCGTAGCACCAGTTAGGTGCATAGTGCATGTTCACTTTTACACTGAAGAAGTCACCCAGGTGCGTAGTGCCAGTGTTTGGTGCGTAGCGCCAATCAGAACTTCTCCAAAAACACAGTGATTGCACACCTTTGTTCAATAACACTTCAAAATTGTGTTTTTAGCTCATGGATTTCAACTCAAACAATGAAATAATTTAAGAGAGGGATGATCTTTATATAGCTTTTAAACTTTTGATTTTTAATGTTCAAAACCCACTTTGTAATGTCTATTTTCTTTTCAAATACTCAGTTTTTTTGGATAGTTGATCTTTTGCTTGAATAGGTGAACTGATGCTTGATTTCTTTGACTTTTGCAGTGGCATGTACTTGGAAATATCAGTAGGTGACTAGGAGCAGCATGAAACTATTAATTACATATGAGAAATAATAAAATTATATGAAATTTACAAATAATATACCAATGCTCTGTTTTCACCTGAAAACTGGCTTTGAGGTGAAAATTTTATTAAGCTTACAAATTAAGAGATTAAAAATTTTATGATGATTATTGTCATCCTCATGTGTCTGCTGACCATTATTAATCAATAGTTACTAAAAATTTGACCATGGTAAAACCCTAATACCTAATGAGACTGAAACCCTAAGACCTAAGACCAAATTGATGAAATGAACTGAAAATAAACATGAATCATGGACTGAAAAGTATGAAAGGAGGTTAGCAGATATCTATCATGAGGGAAAAACTGAAATGAACCCTACCATCAGTTGACCCATGACCTAATGGAATGCAACTCATCAGAATGGGACACCTAGTATGAAATACAAAAGAGTAATTTTGATCACTGATGGAAGTGTGAAGACACTGACACTAACACCCTGGGTTCCGCCGATTGCGATAAGTGATGGGGGAGGCAGACCCGAAATACACATGTGCTAAGGTTAATAGCCCCGGTGAGTCCGCAATATCATACTGTGCTTTATGTTCATGCCATGGAACCGTCGATTGTGATATGCGATGGGGCTCTAGACTCGAAATATATATAATGTGGTTAATAATGTCGTTGGGTCCGATGCCTTATGGTATGCATTAAATTGATTGTGATAGGTGGAAAAATTGGTGATTTATGTATGTTTGTGAAGAATTTCCATTCTAAATAGTTCTAATGGAGATAAGGTGCGATAGAAGTTTTTTGAGGGTCGAAAAGGTCCCAATGGAGGGTATGAATGAGGGGCTAGAAAGGGTTAGAGATGAACCATGCGGTAGATATTTGAAGAGGGGGGATTAACCATTGGGCATTGAAGATTTGACTTGGCAACGAGTTAAAGTCTCTGGGATAAAACCGATCATTCAGAGAGGTGAAAGATCAACTTTTTAGGGGGACCCATTCAAAATTTCTATCAAGGAAGGTTTTAATAGGGTGATGGTTGTGGCCACAACAAATGGAAAACCGGTGGGTGAACCAATTATCTCTATTTCCAAATAAATATTGGATCAATAGAACATCAGGGTGTTAAGATAAAATTGAAATGAAAACTGTACAGAGGGACATGCATGGGTTCCACTTCAACACTAATTGCTTTAGGTGGGATAAAGACAAATAACTTCCACTTACTGATAGGGTTTTGATAGGCAATATCCAATGGTAATATTATGGAATTTATTGACCTTCCTTTACCTATTCCCTACTTTCAAAAATCCTTTCGGGGCCATCACTGGTCTGTCGATACCTATTTAGGTGTGTACCTAAGCTCTTTATTCCTCATAAAACTTGATGTAGATATGTTTATATGCACTTTATATGAGAATTTCAGTGCTATGTTTTCATATGATTGAATAGGGCACAGTCCTGGATCATGCCATATTTTTAAACCACTTAATCAAGGTTGGGCTTGTTGTGTCAATCAGTGCTCTGAGCCCAGCAACAGTGCTTACTCTAACCGGCTTCCCAAACAACCTATCCTTCCAGATTGGCACAAGGACTTGACATTTCATTTTCTTTTAAATAAGTCGTTCCAGTTTCAGGCACAAGGACTAGAGAATAATTGGATTTGCCACATGGTATATGACAGTGAGTTTAGCCCATGAAAATAGATTTACTTGTAGATGACAAGTATTGGATAATTTAGTGTGGTGTATGGGACCAATGGAGAATAACTGCAAACCTTGCAGGCAAGAATAGGCTAAGTCTGCATGAGACTTGTAGTGGCCAATCTAGGGTGCTAGATTAGACTAAATTTAATGTCAACCAAGGTAGGTAAACTTAGAGGAATGTGTCTAAAGTCTATAGACCTAAAAGGATCTCATCTACCTACCTAAGTGTCTACTGTGACAGGCTACAACACTCCTTTACAGGAGATTGAAATATGTTTCCTTTCACACTTTAACACTCGGATCATCTAATTTAATTAACTATTCTAAAGAAACAGCGTGTTACTAGTCTGAGTTTTCAACCCTCTTACAAGGATATCATTCACAAAAGCTCTTTCCAGCTAACACACTAAGCATTCATGAAAACCAAAAAATCTTTTAAGCACACTAAAACTCAAATGCATGAAAATAGAGTCCACAGAGATACTTTGAAATTCAATGGTCGATTAAATCTTTTACAAGATCTTGTTCAATAATCTAGAAATCGAATTTTCAAGCTATCACCATGAATCATAAAATAATACTTGCAAGAACTTCTAATGGAATCAATAAACTCACAGGCAAGAAAATAACATCAAACACTATTCAACACTATTCAGATTTGAAAATGCTATGGAAATGAAAACAAAAGTATACCAATCTCCATGTAGGGCCCATCCACGCTTCAATGACACACTTAGTAAACTTCAGGTGATGAAAACGTTAACGCATAAGCAATGTAATGGTGAAACGATGCCTGTAATTAAGTTCTAGAAATCAAATTACATGCAAGAACAACGTTCTGAAAACAATACACAAGAACAACATTATGGAAAATACAATACGCAGTATTTTTAATATGCTTCTCTACTATCCCCTACTCATTAAATTTCCCTCCAGTCTATAATCGAATGTACATACATTATCATGCAGATGTTTCCTCTTTTACAATCAAAAAGGTGATTTTTGTTTTTTTCTAATCTTAACTAATTGCTAAAACAAAACGAAATCAGTTTAGGTAACTCTGGCTTTTTGCTGCTTTTGTGACCAAAAGGGTTGGGTTTGACCAGCATTGACCATGTATCCAGGAGCTTTAGATTTGTTGTTGAATAGATCTTTCACCATGTATGTACATCCTAGATCACGTTCCTATCCTCTTTTTCGATTTTCCTGCCATGCCATGTGTCACAACATAAACCAATTATAGGAAGTCATGACATCTTGTAATTTTGTTGAAAATTTCTAATTTTTAACTTAAAAAATCACAAATTAAATTTAATGTAAAATAACAACTATAATTCTTTGATTAATCAATTTCAATGGACTATGAGGGGTTTATGGGAGAAAATGATAGACAAATGATGGATTTCTAGAAGAAAAGGATGGCAATGAAATGGTACCAACATCTCCCCCGAGCTCAATGATTTAGCATGTCCTCATGCTAATCCTAATGTGCTCCCTTTATATTCTGTTCCTGCTTGTGCCTCTGCCACTTGTAGCAATGCATCTATATTCCTCTGAGCTTGGTCATTATTTTGAACGTGGAGCTCATGTTTCATATTCTTGTATTTTTCTTTGAGAGCTTTCTTTTGAGTATACCATTTTGTCGCCCATTTGCAAATGTCAGTTTGTTCAGTCTTAAGTTCTTTGATTTGCTCCTTCAGTTTCTCATTTTTCTGCTGAGTCTTCTTGCTCTGAGCTCTCAACATTTCATTCTCCTTCTTGATGACCTTCTCTAGCATGTTTGCTTCCATCAATTCCTCTTTTAGCTTTTCAATCTGTTTCTCTAACCTTCTTTGTTTCTTGTTTGTAGGTGTTGTCTCTTTCCCTTGTCCCTTGTTACTCTCGACTTCCATTTTTGCTTTCGGTTCTGGCTGTGAATGAGCACTGCTCTCAATTTCCATTGGCGCATTTACATTTGACTCTGGTTGATCATCTTGTGTTTGGTTCTTTTGTATTCTCCTTTATCTTCTCGTATAAGTAGTGAAGATTTTATCTTGTTCAACTTTCTTAGCAGTTTCTTGCCTCATCCTTCTTGTCCTCACACTACTGCTGTGTGGAGGAACATTGCTTGACATGCACTCAGGGATTTCCTCATCAATATCAATCATAAACTATGTGCACTCTTGTTGTTCCTGTTCATCTTCTCCATCTTTAATTTGATAGCAATAAAAAATTCTTTCCATGTTTTTCCCCTCCTCTACAACTCAAATTCAATTAGAATTTTAATCAACCCAAAATGATACAAACTTTTATCTTCATTACCCTTTTGTTTCTGAATATTTTTTGACATTTTAGTCAAACTCTGTAAGAGGAAATAGGGCAGACTGATGGTGCATTTCCCTTTTAAGTGCAACAGGAGTTTGATGTGATATAGGTATACTATGCTGTAATGACCTTCACATGTAACAAATTTCTGAATAATGTACACCATTTCGTCCCATGGGTGCATTAGCTAACTTCTAGGGACACCCTTTTTCCAGTTGACAGAGGAAACCCTTGACCTAGACATAAACTGAGTCCATGATTTTTCCTTAAATTGTTTTGTTTTGAAATATTTTTCCCCTTCTGGACTGATTCCCAATGTTTGTGCTATGGTATCCTCTGAAATTCTAAAAGAGAAGTTTCCTATTAATGCTTTCTCTCCATTGAATGTGAATGTAAACTGCTTTGTCACTTCTTCATTGTTCCCATTAAATTTCTCTAGAAAAGATAACCATTGCTTTTCCCTTAAAATCGTGACAGAGTCATCATGATATTGTGAACTATCAAATGTTTCAGGCTCTACTCTATTGGTCATTTTGAAAAAGAAATTTCTGTTATAACCCTTTTGTTTATGCTCAACGATTCAATAAGGGTTTCTCAATTTGTTACCTCTTTTCTGCGCTCCACTTAACCGACCTGGTAGTGCCCTCAGTTCTTGGGGTCTCCTTCTTCAATTGCTTGGGCAGCGACCTGATTAACGTCCTCAAATTATGGGTGGAGGTAGAAACTTGTGGTAAGCCTATTTGCTATGCTCTCCCTTTGTAGCACCTGCTGTCTCGGCCTTCTTTGAAAACTCAGAGTTTGAATCACTCATATGGTAATGCACTTTATGAACTGAGAGTTTTATAAAGTGAAACTTAACAACTGACCTTCACCCAATTGCTATAATGATAATGCAGAGTTGGAAGCACATTCACATTATAAAGGCAAAGGAGCGGTACTGGTTTGCATAGGTACAATCATGAAAAATCCATATACATAAAGAGTGTTGTAGTGATGATAACGGATATATGTTGCATGAGCCGACTTGGGTAAAACAATTGTCTTATATCTCCAACATTAAAAAATGAATGAAATCATTTAACACTTGTCTTTCCAATGATTTACCACTTGTCTTTCCAATGAACAGTATTATCCATTACTTGTTGGTACTTGGCCGATTGAAAAATGATGGATCGATGACAAGGTTTGATGGCCGATTTAAAAATGAGGAGTTGATGACAAGGTTTGAAGAGTGGTGTAGGAAATGGCAATAGGCTAAAGTGTGATGGGAAATGATAGTAGAGTGATAATGAGATGAGTAGTTAGGAATGTTACAAGGATGATGGGTATAGGGGTTTTTGAAATTGATAACAAGAAATTATAATCATCATATTTAACACTAGAATAATTCAAGAATTTTAAATGTTAAAAATAAAAATTACAACAATACATTACACTTGTTGGTTGACAATAGCTAATTTGGCATGCACAGGTAGGACTGATCTTCACTGTCCAAATATGATTGATCTTCACTGTCCAAAACAGGTCCCTTTTGAGATGAAATTGGATATAACAGGTCCCTCTGAAATCTGAATAACTATGTTTGTGTAGCTTCTTTGAAATCTGAAGAACTATGTTTGTGCAACTTCCTTGATCCTTGGTGTTGATGTAGCCTTGATGATAAGCAACCTTTGAAAACTATGTTGAAACTTTGTTGAAGTAGCTTGATGTATCTTGAATGCAGTCTTTAACAGGTCGCTTTGATATTTGTTGAACATGTCCCTCGAATATTGGTACTGGTAACATAGCCTTCTGAATAGGTCCCACTGCATATTGCTTGAACAGGTCCCTCTGATTAGAACAAAAACAAAAACAACTCCTTTATTGAAATATTGAAGTACTGAAACAAATTCTTTGAAGATTTACAAATGAGGAGATGAGATAAGGAAAACAAAATGCTAATGCTTCTCCCCCACTAAAGCTTTGACTTGTCTTCAAGTCATTATTGAAGCGATGAACCAAACAGTAAACAAACAGAACAAGGAATTCTTACCAGCCAAAGGATTGGTTTTCAAGTCAGAATTCTGGGTTAGAGTGTGCCAGAGTCTGGTTTTCACATCTAAACCATTATTATTATTATTTTTTATTTTGTTTGTGATGTTTTTTTTTTTTTTTTTTTTTTTTCTTAATTTATTTTATTTTTTAAAAATGAAATGAAATGAACTAAGGTAGAGATATCATAGGTGAAGGCTGCAATATCTCAACCTCCCTTTGCTGAGATACAGTTTGAAGAAAATCCTCCTTGCTTATGGGCTTATGATAGAGTTTCAACCTATGGCCATTGACAAGAAAGGGGTTGCCTTCTCCATCAATGGCAGTAAGCTTGACTGATCCATTTTCATAAACTTGAACTATTTCATATGGGCCCATCCAATGTGTGGCAAATTTGGCTTTATGATCTCTGAATTTAGAGTCAAAGAGTAAAGCCCAGTCTCCTTCTTTGAAATGTTTCTTTTTTATGTGTGCATCATGCCACTGCTTCCTTTGTTTCTGCATTAGGAGTGTTGTCTCCTCTGCTTGCTGCCTCATTTCATCTAGCTGGTTCAATTGTTGAATTCTCTCTTGTTGGGCTTCATTGAGATCAATTCCTAAATCTGTAGCCATCTTATAAGTATGTATTTGAAATCAATAGGAAGCATTACCTCTTTGCCATACACCAACTGATATGGTGTAAATCCTGTAGTGTTCTTACACGTGATTCTGTATGCCCAGAGTGCATCTTTGAGCTTCTCTTCCCAATTCTTTCTGTTCATTGCTACGGTCTTAGTGATAATTCCTTCCAATGTTTTATTTGTGGATTCCACCTGGCCATTGGCCTGTGGATGGTAAGGTGTACTTTTCCTATGCTTGATTTGATATTTTTCTGTGATGTCTTTGACTAACTTTGAAGTAAACTAAGTACCTTGATCGGTCACTATCTCACTTGGTACTCCATACCTTGCAAAAATTTCTTCAGAAAGGAAGTTTACCACTATCTGTTCAGTTTCTCGGACTAGTGCTTTTGCTTCAGCCCATTTGGTCATGTAACCAATACATACTAGGATGTACTTTTTGCCTTTGGAAGTTGGATTGATGGGTCCTATGAAATCTAGAGCCCATTTTTCAAATGGCTCTAAATGTACTTGAGGCTGAAGTTGAATTTCATCTGTAGCTATTGGCCTACCCATTCTTTGACAGCTATCACAACTTTTCACATACTTTTTGGAATCCTTAAAAATAGATGGCCAATAGTATCCAAGGCTGAGAATCTTGAATGTTGTTCTTTTGGCTGCAAAATGCCCACCACACGGTTCATCATGGCAAGATTTTAAAATATCAATTGTTTCATCATTTCTTACACATCGTCTAATAATCATATCATAACCAGTGTAAAATAAATCTCCATTAACCCATGAGTATCTAGCACTTTGTTTGATCAACCTCTTCTTTTCCTTTGGAGTAAAATATGGAGGTGTTTTTCCTGTGGACAAATAATTAGCTAAGTCAGCATACCAAGGATTCACTATTGAAATTGCAAAGAAATTTTCATGTGGAAAATAATCTTCAACCGGAACAACCTCACCTGGATTTTGCAGTCTAGAAAGAAAATTTGCCACCTGATTCTCCTTACCTGGTCTATCTAACACTGTGATATTAAATTCCTGTAATAATAACAGCCATATAGTAACTCTGCCATTAGTTATTGGTTTATTCATTAAATACTTAATGACAGAATGGTCAGTATGTACAAAAACCTCATAACCAGTTATATAATGATGGAATTTATTCACAGCATGTATGATTGCAAGCATTTCTTTTTCAGTGACTGTGTAGTTTAATTCTACAGATGTTAGCTTTTTACTAATGAAATAGATGGCGTAATGGAAATACTCCTCTTGTTGGCCTAATGAGGCACCTACTGTAGTATCAGATGCATCTGTAAAGATGTGAAATGGTAGGTTCCAGTTAGGCCCTTTTAAGACTGGTGTGGTCCTTTTAAGACTGGTGTGGTTGATAACTTTTCTTTGAGTGTTTCAAATGCTTGCTAACAATTCTCATTCCATTTGAAAGGTGTATATTTTGCTAGAAGCTTAAACAAAGGTAAAGCTATTTTACTAAAATGTTCAATAAACATTCTGTAATAGCTTGCATACCCAAGAAAACTTCTTACCTCTTTTTGAGTCTTCGGAATTGGCAAATTGATAATGATTTGGATTTTTGATGGATCAACTTTAATGCCTTGAGAAGAAATATAGTATCCTAATATTATCCCTTAATTTAACATCATAAAACACTTTTCATTGCTCAGGGACAGATTAGCTTCAATACATCTCTTCAAAAATCTTTCAAGATTCACTAATGCATGCTCAAATGAATTACCATACACTGAAAAATCATCCATGTAAACTTCAACACAATCATGAACTCAATCAACAAAAATAGCTAATACAACTCTCTGAAATGTAGTTGGAGCATTGCAAAGTCCAAATAGTAAAACATTATAGGCATAAGTGCCCCAGGGACAAGTAAAAGTGGTTTTGTCCTGGTCCTCTAAGGCTATCCTGATCTGGTTATAGCCACTGAAACCATCAAGAAAAGAGAATGATGATTTCCCAGCTAATGTGTCTAGCACTTGGTAAATAAATGGTAGTGGGAAATAATCTTTGAGGGTTGCTTTGTTCAATTGTCTGTAATCAACACAAATGCTCCACTTACCATTTTTCTTGGGCACTACTACCAATGGGGATACCCACTGACTTTCAGAGATAGGATAGATAAAATTGACTTTCAACAGTTTTTGTAATTCATCTCTAACAATATCCTGAAGCATGGGATTCATTCTTCTTTGCGGTTGCCTCACTGGTTTGATATTACTATCCGTATAAATATGGTGAGTGCATGTTTCAGGGTGAATCCCGTGCATATCGGTGTAGTCCCAAGGCAATGATTTCTGATATTTTCTCAATAATTGAATCAATTTTTCCTCCTGAGATGAGTCTAGGTGAGTGCCAATATTCAAAGTTTTTCCTGGACTAACCTCTATGGTCTTGCTATGTGTGTTTGTGATAGATTGAATGGGAAAAATGTTCTAAAATGTTGTTTGCAAGGAATGAATGGTGCATGTTTCCTGAAAATTTTGTGCCAAAAGTTCATCTGCAGCATGGTATTGGTCATTTCTTAATTCTTCGGAAATATCAGGTTGAGAAAGGAACAATTTTACCAAATCATCATTATTATGTTCTTGAAAATCATAGATTTGGCTGATGCTGAAAACAGATTGAACTTCTTCCTTATCATTGTATTTATCATCAAGTCATAAACTGTGTGCTACTACTGGTGATTGTGCTGATGGGTAGAGAGTGAGTTGTTTTCTTTTAGTTCCTCGTGAAATGATCATATTACTCGATCTACATCCTATGAATGCATCAGCAGTTGCTAACCATGGTCTACCAAGGATGATAGGATGTCCTCCTAAATTGGATTTTGGCTGAAGAACTAAAAAGTCCATTGGATACTCCCAAGAGTCCAGTGAAACAATTATGTCCTCCAAAATCCCTCCAGGAATCACTTTAGACCTATCAGCGAGTTCTAGAACAATTGTTGTGTGTTGCAAGTTTGTGAGTTGTAGTGTTTTCATTGTTTCAAGAGTCATCACATTTATTGCAGCCCCAAGGTCAATTAAGGTGTTTGGAATATGTATGTTGTTAATTATTGTAGTGACTCTGGGAATACCAGGATCAACATACTTTTCCATTGAAATGGTGTTTGTCATAAGGCTAGCTAAATGTCTAATAACATGAATAGTTTGTGGATCAACTCTTTTCCTGGTAGGCTTCTTGAGGCACAGTTCTTTGATGGCTTTAGTATATATGGGAATGTCTTTTATGGCTTGTAGTAGTGGAATTTTTATATAGACATTCTTTAGCTCATCTAAAACATCAAACTTTGGTATAGACATGGGAAGTTTTGTTTGGACCAATCTGTCTGGAAAAGGTGGTGGATGCAACAGTTGCATTTGTTTTTTTTTGATGTCATCATTTTGTTTCCTTTGAGTTGGAGTTTCATTTTCATTTTCTTCGTTTTCTTCTTGTTTATCAGCTATTGGAGATTCTTTTTGAAGTACCGTACCAGACCTTAAATTGATATTTTGCAAAGGTAATGTGGGATATGATGGTCCCTCATCTACATTATAAGCTGGTCTCTCTGCTCTGTTATTTGGATTTGGTACAGGTTGAGCAGGAATCTGAGTAGGTCTAGGAGGTTGTTGGTTAGATGGAAGTTGTAATTGTGGTGAATTTATTGGTGGAGGAGCAGGCAATGCTTGTTGAGTGGGTCGGGCTTGATAAACAACTTGCTGCTGAGGATATTGCTGATATGGTTGAGGATATGGCGAATATGGCTGATGATACTATTGATATGGCTGCGAATATGATTGGTATGGTTGAGGATATGGTTGATATTGTTGAGAGTATTGCTGAGATGGTCTCCATTGTTGTTGTGGGTAATTTTGGTGTTGCCATGGCATGGGTACATTCCACGAATTCTGAGCATACATCTGATCTTGTGCAAGAAATTGTAAATTCTGGTTTGGAAACATACCTTGAGGTGGAGGTCTTGGTTGCCATGGTCTCTTTGCGCCCATGAAATACACATTATCCATATCTGTGTTAGCTGCCACGTTATAATTCTACAAAATCTTGACTTTAGAGCAATGAAATATATCATGATTTTCAGTACAAAAGGCACAAACTTGAATGTTTTCTAATGGGCAGTCTTTTAAGGCATGTTTCTTCCGACATTTTGGACAAAAGACAACCATTATTTGATCTTCCTCTTCTTGTCTTTTCTTGGCTTTGAGAGTGTCAATTTGAGTTCCTAAGGTACTTAATAGACCTGTTTTGAATTCTTCTAACAAATTTCCTATTTCAGCTCTTGTGACACTTGCTGAAGCAGATTTTGTGGATTTGGATGATATGGCTCTTTTCCAATTTTGGCTTTGCTCCTAGAATACTTTTCACATAAATCAGCAATTTCTTCGAAAGGTAAGGTGGAAATATCACCTTTGCCCATAAAATTAAGATCATCTAGGTATTCCTCTCGAATGCCCTTCAAAAATATTGTTCGAATGAGATCAAGAGTCATGGATCGATGTTTTGATTTTTGTAAATTGTAAGCAAATCGTTCCAAGTACTCCTCTAAATTTTCATCCTCTTGTTGATTCATCCTAAAGATATCATCTTTAGAATCTTTCAATCTACAATAAGGTTGGTATTTCTTTAGGAATATTCTTCTCATGCCATCCCAATCAGTTATTGCATGCTCACCAAGTCCCATGAACCATCCTAGTGTTGATGCCTTTAATTTTGCTGGGAAGAGCCTAAGCCTATGGGCATCATCTGTGTAACCATATGTTCGACATACAATGTCAAACTCAAGCAAGAATGAATCTGGGTCTTCTGAAGCCATGCCATAAAAGTTTTGTAACACAGAAGGAGGTATGTTTTTCATTTTTATTTCCTCATCATGATTGTCTTCTGGTTCATGAATAGGAAATTTAAAGGTTGACTCTTCCTCCTCTCTTTGATATTGTTGTTGTTCAAGAGTGGGTCTTCTTGCTGATCCTCCTCCTTCCTCATCCATTTTTATAGATTCCTTTGGTGATTTAATTGCTTGTTCAGTGTCACTCGTTCCAAACAGTTGTTCTAGAGATTGTTGAGTTATTTTTCTACTTTCTCTCTTTGTAGAAGATTCAGGGAGATGTTTCTTCTGTGATTCGTGTGCCAATAGGATTTGTCTCTCAATAAGTGTAAGTCTTTGGCCTGATTTGTGTTTATCCTCTAATTTTTGTATGGTGATTTCCTCAGCTGGCGTTGTGTGTTCAATTTTCCCCAAAGGGTCTGCGCCTTGTGGTAGGTTAGTTTTTGGATGGGGGGTTTTTATGAATCTACCTTTATTATCTCTAGATCTAGGCATAAGCAAACATGACTCTAAAATGACAATTAAAATCAAAGCTATATTGTGTTTTTGTTTATTTAATTATTTAATTATTTATATATTTATATATATATTATTATATATATATATATATATATATATATATATTATTATTATTATTATTTTTTTTTTTTATTTTTTTATTTTTTTATTTATTATTTTTTTTTTTTTCGAAATCCTCTAACTGCGCCTCCCTGGCAACGGCGCCAAAATGTAGTGGCCAATCTAGGGTGCTAGATTAGACTAGATTTAATATCAACCAAGGTAGGTAAACTTAGAGGCACGTGTCTAAAATCTATAGACATAAAAGGATCCCTAACTAAGTGTCTACTGTGACAGGCTACATCACTCCTTTACAGGAGGTTGAAATATGTTTCCTCTTCACCTTAACACTCAGATCACCTAATTTATCTAATTGTCCTAAAGATACATCATATTGCTAGGCTGAGTTTTCAACCCTCTTACAAGGATATTATACACAAAAGCTCTTTCCAGCTAACACACTAAGCATTCATGAAAATCAAAAGCACATTGAAATTTTAAATGCATGAAAACAGAGTTCACAGAGATGCTTTGAAATCTAACGACCGATCAAATCTTTTACAAGATATTGTTCAATGATCTAGCAATCAAATTCTCAAGCTATCACCATGAATACTATTTGCAAGAATTTCTAATCAAATCGATAAACTCACAGACATGGAAATAACATTAAACACTATGCACACTATTCAGATTAGAAAATGCTATGGAAATGAAATTAACAGTATACCAATCTCCGCGTAGGGCCCGTCCACACTTCAATGGCATACTTAAGAAACTTCAAGCAATTAGGATGTTAACGCATAAAGTAGGAATAAAACGGTGACTGTAATTAAGTTCTAAAGATTGAAATCACATACAAGAGCAGCGTTCTGGAACAAGACACAGAGATAATAATCGTCCTTTTAAACAATACAATATGCAGTCTTTATCTACTTGTCTCCTATCCTATCGAATGTACATACATTATGCAGATGTTTCTGCTTTTACAAAAGAGTGATTTTTGTCCTTTCTAATCTAAACCGATTTCCAAAAGCAAAACGAAATCAGTTTGGGAAACTATGGCTTTTTGCTACCTTTGTGACCAAAAAGGTTGGGTTTGACCAGCATTGACCGCATATCCAGGAGCATTAGATTTGTTGTTGAATCGATTTTTCACCATGCATGTACATTCCAGATCATGTTCCTATCCATTGCTTTGACTTGCCTGCCATGCCACGTGTCACATCATAAACCATTTACAGGAAGTCATGACATCCTGTAATCTTTTTGTTAAAAATTCCTAATTTTTAACATAAAAATTCACAAATTAAATTTAATGTAAATTAATAACTATAATGTTATTGATTAATCAATTTCGAAGGATATGAAGGGTTTATGGGAGAAAAAGATAGACAATTGATAGATTTTTAGAAGAAATGGATGGCAATGAAATGGTACCAACATGGAGTGTTGACAATGTAGAAAACAGGGAGGGCGTACAAAAATGGGAGCATATTAAAAAATGTAGTGGAGTGAGTTGGTAATGGGAGGCAATACCAAGCAGTATAATATTGAGGCAGGTTCGGGCTGGAAATTAAAAATCGTATACAGTTATACCACTAGCGTTCATACACAACATTCGTAATGTCAAGCCAGCATGGGGAGAGGGGTTCATACACAACATTAAGCACTCTCTTCAACACCGTGTTTCAATGAACTTCAACACAACATAATATCACTCAATGTATGATCAATATTACAAGGCATATTAGGTGTCTAACAGACAGGCCCAAGAAGGTACAGAGATGGTTAGAGTCATTGAGGTTGGCAAATCACGAATAACTTAGATATTGGCTAGGCCCACATGTACCCATTTTCATCCATGACGTATCCCAAAATCTAAGTTCTTTGAATGCCAAATGTTGGCATATAACTTGTTTTGTCGTAAGGTGATCAAGACCTATTGAATGTGTTGCAAATTTTTTTCTTAGGTTATGTTAAAGATGAGGATGTCATCCAAATATACAATCACAAAATAATTTGTGAATGGCCACAAAATATCATACATCATCCTCATGAGTGTTTTTCGAGCATTAATTAAGTCAAAGGGCATGACCAACCACTCAAAAAATCCTTATTTCAATTTGAAGTTTGTCTTCCATACATGAATTTGATCAATTAGAACCTGGTGGTAGGCCTAATTTCGAATTAATCTGCTGGATAATTTGGCACCTTTAAGTTGATTAAGAAGATCACGAATCTCAGGTATTTGGTATTTCTTCTCGACAATGTTTTTTTTTAAGGCTCTATAATCAATAGAGAGTCTCCATGTCCCATCCTTCTTCTCCACCAACATAACTAGGTTGCCACGAGGTGAGGAGATTGGTTGGATGTGGCCCTTTTGGATGAGCTCGTGAATCTAACATTTGGTTTCCCCATTGCCCAAGAGAGAGCATCCATACATTGGGAGATAAAGTAAAGTAGCACCATGTACTAAGTCAATTGAGTGTTTGTCCAAGTAGAGCAGAAGCATCCCCACAGGTGAATAAAATATATCTTTAGATGCCTCTACAATCTTATCCACGCACTTCTACTGTGTGAAAAGGCCCCATCCTATGGTTGCAATGCTCATAGAGACATTCCTTTCACCTTTTGGCCAATCCATGAAGATGACAAACTTTTTAATCTGAAAAATTACCTTTTGACATTGTTTTGTTGAGATCTATGAAATTGCAGTAGTTGAAACTACCTTTGGTAAATTGTAGAGCTGACTTACTAGAGTCACAATGAAATTATAGGGATGTATAAATAACATGATGTTTCCACATATAAGGTTCTCCTAAAAGGACGTCACAAACTTCAAAGGGGGAAACAACACATAATACCTCATCATCGAAGGGATTGATGCCATAGGACAAGCATCATTATTGGTTGATGCATATATCTCATCCATGGCTTAACCAACCAATGATGTATAGATTGGTGTGCGGCTTTATTGATAACTTCAATATCTTAGTGACCTTGGTTGTGATCATGTTCTTCTAGCTTCCACTGTCAATAATCAAATGTAGTGGGGTTCCCTTTACCTACATTTGTGAATGGAAGAAGTGCTCCCATTCCTCAAGTTCCTCTAACTGTTCTAGTTGGATCTTTATAGTCACGATGGTAGCATTTGGTTTTGGATCATGATCGACTTTCTTTTATCATGTTCTGAATGAAAGTTCAAGCCAAACTCTATTTATTTTTCTTCAAGCTTAGCCAATAATGACAATTTTGAGTGGCATTCACAAGTGTTGTGTCAAGGTATTCTCTTCTTGCTCTGTCCCTTATTCTTTGAGTAAGGGCTACCTTCCCTAGTCTCCTATTGTAGTGGATTTGTAGACTCAAACTCCTGCTTTTTCCTCTACTTCAATTTCAACTCAATTTTGACAACATACTAATAAGTGGCTCTTAGTGAGGAGATGTCCAAGAATGCCATATCCAATCAAATGTATCTATGTAGGACACTATGGCACTTCAAAACCAAGTGCTACTCGAAGTCTTTAATGTTGAGAAATCTAGGGCAAATAGATTAGACAAATTCTCTTACTTTGGTAACTACTTGTGATGTATTTTACTTGACTTGATTAACTTCTTTTACTTGATTATAATTAGTGTTATTATCATCAAACAATTACCAAAACAATAAAGAAGAATGAGACAAGAGGACACAAGATATAAGCTATCAGCGAGCGCCAAAACCTCCCCTGTTGAGAGGAAAACCCACAAGAACTCTTCTCTTCTTATAGAACTTCAATTAATGAATTCCAAGACCTATGACCCTTGACCAAGACCAAGTCAAATCACTTCCTTGATCAACTCTTCTTCCAAAAATTCAAAGCTGGTCAAACTTGCTTGAACACTACAAATTTCAACTCCTCTTCAAATTTTTGCCCTCTATTACAAGTCTGCAACACTCGGCCTGCTTGTAATCTCTGCGATTTCACACATGTGGACAAATTAGGGTAGATTTGTAAGTCTTCTCTTCCTCTCTTGGGATGATCCTTCTTCCTTGAAAATTCAGCTTAGTAAAATGATCCTTGACACCTTGTTTCGACCTCCTAAAGTGACTGCATTTTTTATTATCTTTGCTGCAACAAAAAGTAGCCTTAAATATCTCGCACATGTGAGCTATATGGCCCAAAAACAATCCTTCTAAACTTCGGTTTTCTCCTTATTGGATCTCTCCCTTTTGTTGGATATACTCAAGCTTCTTGTGCTTCAAAACAAACTTAATTGATGCCCTTACAAATGAGATCGATCTCTCTCTATATATAGGCTTCATTGGATGCCCTAACAGGCCGACTTGATCCACTTGGTAGCCCAACTTGTCATCCTTTTGTTGTAGCACGATGACAAGGTCTTAGAGAGTATTTGACTCTAATTTGACTCAAATAAATATTTCTTTACAATATGTAACATGCCCAAAAGGGTCTTCCATACGTGACAATGACTCAATTGACTTGTAGACTCAATGACAAACCCTAGATGCACTCAATGGGTGCTTGACCTATAAAACAAATAATCTTGAGCAAGAAACCCATGCCTTAAGAATAAAAATAATAATTTTATTTCTCTCATGAAATCATGATTGCATATGTCATTATGAAGACCAAACCTAGTTAAATATTTCAACATTTACTACTTAGTTTCGAGCACAAGGTATGGAAAATATTGGTGTACTCTTGTCACAAAGTTGTCCATCTCATCTATTGGTCATGATAGTTTTATATAGGGTAGAATTCCTCCTCAAAGGTGTCAACAAAAGCTACCCAAGTATGTCATTCCTTGAATATTAAAGAGTTATCTTCATTGGGTCTCTCCTAGTAACCTCCCCACCAATCTCTGACATAAGGAAGGGCTTTTAGGAGTGCGAAAGTGATCTTTCTATTATTGAAATAAATTGAATAAATTATCGTCCCTCTTGCATATTGAACCATTTCTTCAAAGCATCTGCATTTATCTCACCTTCAAATAAGGGGATATCAAATTTAACTTGTAACTCAAAGGGTGTTACACCTTTGAAATTGCTACTTCTTGTGGGTACCTCGGTTGCTATTAACAATCGTTGAAGGATCTGGGTAAAATTTTCCATCATCTCACTCATTTGTCATGTGAACGCTTCCTCAAGCAACAACTTGATATGATCTCATCCTTTGTCACCTCTCTTTTCTTTCGCCATGGGAGGGTGCCAGCAATCCTTCCCAATTGAGACTAGGTTGAGACCCAAATCTCTATACCCTAACCTTGTCACGGACATGCATCGAGAAACGAGTAGATTGCTTTAATACCATTGATTTGGGTTGTACAACTAATGAAATGAAAGGAAGGAAATAAAACGAAACACACATAGAGAGAAATATAACAGAGAGCATGATAATATAGTGAAAACCCTAACTTCTTTAATAAATAAAATAATAGAGTAGTTTAGAACACAGATTGGGTAGAATGGCAATCACTATCTCTAAAAATTAAGGGATGGTGGCTACATGCATATGCAAAAAGATATTACAAGAGGTTGAAAGAATGTCCTTTTAACACAAAGAATGAATACTAGAGGTCTAAAATCATAATCCTAAAAGATGAAGCTCCAAAATTTTTGTAGGCCTCGAGGTGGTTAATGAAGCGAACAAAGTTAGTTCTTCAGGTTGAATACTCTAGAAGACTTGGAATATGTAGATCTCCATTGAGATACAAGAATATATATTAAATGTATGAATAAGAATGATGATACAAATGAGAGTAAGGGGCTTGCCTATATACTAGGCAGTGCCTCTTCATGGAAGGTCATGTGCCATTTAGACATGCATCTTCAATATTAATTACTAATTAACTAATCATTATTACAATTATCCTCATTATATATAATTATATATATATAATATATATATATTCGTAGCATTGCCTTCCTCCTCAAAAAAACTTGTTGATGCAAAAGGCTTGATCTCTTTTTCGGTTTCGAATATCTTCTCGTCTCGGCACTGTCATCTTCGTTGGTACAAGTTGATAGGAGCTTTTAAGTGACAAACAAAACTGTCGTACTGAGAAGGGATCAAACCATCCTAGATTAATCTTCTATGGAATATTCTGATCACTGGAATTTTGTAACAAGTTGTCATCATAATATTGGATTGAGGTTTCATCAATATTCTTTGGAACATCAGTTTGTTGTTTCTATTTTGAATGGTACATATACGTAGCTTGATTAAATTATCAACTCTTGTGATTCAAATGTCGATATGGAACATTTTTGGTTTCACTTTCCCTTATTGGGCATGTGGCAATTTTTTTATTTTCTTTTTGTGAGGATGTTGTTGAGTTGGTTCCAGAACATTCACGTGGGATGTTCATTGTCTAAACTGCAACATATAAGTTTGTATTTTCTTCAACTAGCGTGTCTTCTTCCTGAGTTGTGACATTCACTGGATCGATATCTGCTATTTTTTCGTAAACTTGAATTCCTACATTTGATGCTTCCTTCTCAATAAGTTGTTGTACCTTGTTTTCTAATGACTTCTTATCCTTCTTAAGCTTCTTAATTTATGTTAGTAATTTTTCACTATGGTCTTTAAGCCGAGAAACTTCTTCATTTTTGTGAGCAGCGATCTTGTCAATTTCATTTTGCATATTTTGTATTACTTTTTTACTTTCTTGAGAAATGACTTTTGTGACCTCTTGCATATCTTCGCGTGTTACGAAATTTGGCTTCACTGTAACATCCTGTAATGTTATCTTATTCTTTTTGTATGAAAATGTCAAAAACTTCTTCTTCATATTTATGATAACAGATCCTAGTGATTCAATATAGGGTGAACCCATAATTATATGACTATTGTCACAAAATAAGGTTTTAATGGTGAATTGTGATACAAAAGTATAGTCTCCAATACTTAGTTGTAGATTGCTTATGTCATATTGTTTGTTACTTGTGTCAACAAAATTCGTTTCGATTATATTTGATTCAGGAATCACTAATTGGTTAGCACATTTAGTACTAACATAATTATTATTTTGAGTAGGATCAATAGAGATGATAACATCATTTCCCGCAAGTGATCCTTTGAGTTTGAATAGTGCACCGACACATATACTAAAAGTTTTAGGAAACCTTCCCTCTTTCATTACTGACTTCGACTCAATTTCTTTCTCGTCAGCAATTGTCTCCATTTTTTCTATTGTCAAGATAAACTTCATTTTTTGTATTTTTTTTTAAGTAACCCTTTCTAAATTATTACTCCCTTTTTTTTAAATAATATTTTTTTCAACAATATATATATTAACAGTTTGATAGAAAGAAAACTGATAGAACTGTGCAAGAGTTCTTGGGCATGTCTAGTTTTTTATGTCAACAAGCACTCAGAACAAAAATGTGGAAAAGAGAGGTTATTTATCAACTACAAAGCTCTGAATGAAGCTCTTGTGCCCATTAAATATCCTCTCCCTAATAAAGAAATGTTGTTATCAAAGATCGCCAAAGCAAATGTGTTCAGTAAGTTTGATCTTAAAAGTGGGTTTTGGCAAATTGGCATTAATCCTGAGGATAGATATAAAACAACATTTGTGGTACCTCGAGGATAGTTTCAATGGACATGCCATTTGGTTTGAAGAATGCTCCATCAGAATTCCAAAAGAGAATGGAAGATCTTTTCAAAGATTATTCTTTTATTATTGTCTACATAGATGATTTGTTAATTTTTAGCAAAGATATTAGTGAACATAAGAAACAATTAGAGAAATTTTATGAGGTTGTTTTCAAGCATGGTCTAGTCCTCTCTGCCTCCCTAGATAAGTTCATCATTGCACAAACCCAAATTGAGTACTTGGGTTTAATCATATCCCAAGGGAAAATAGAATTACAGCCACATGTATTGAAATCTTTATCAAATTTTCTAGACTATCTTCGAGATGTTAAGACTGTGCAAAGATTTTTATAATGTTTGAATTACATCAGGCAATTTTATCCAGAGTAGGCCATAGATACAAAGCTTTTGCAACAAAGATTAAAAAAGGGCAGCAGTTGGAATGACCAGATGACTAAAGCAGTCAAAAACATAAAGTAGAAAATCAAATAGCTACCACCTTTGGCTCTTCCCCACAGTGACCTACCATTCATTCTTGAAACAGATGCCTCAGGTTATTGTTGGGCAGCAATCTTATTATAGAAACATGGCAAAAAGGAAGAAAGCTGAAAAAAAATATCCTTCTTCCCATAAAGAAATTCTAGCAGTAGAGAAAGGTATAAAAAGATTCAGGTTATTCCTTAAAATTGGCCACTTCATTGTTAAGATAGATCTCAGGCACATGAAAGGAATGCCGCAAAACAAAAGGTAGCTAGAACAAGTAATTCCAGAGTTTTAAGATGGGCTTTGTGGTTAGATGGATATGATTTGGGTACCATATATAAAGCCGGTAAAGAGAATTATCTTGCAGATTTAATGACCAACAAAGGACCAATTATACGAACAGAATATGAAGTTAAAAAATTTGAATCTGGAGAATGTTCATCATCCTCCCAGAACAAATCCCAAGTTACATTATGCTCTTCCTGCCATTATTCTTTTTGTGTGGATTGTATTTTAGAAAAAGTTCTATATTTACCCATGGAAATCCAGAAGATCATTCTTGAGAAATGGTTTTGGCTCTTAGAGACAAGACACGACTATGATATTCTATTAGCGCCTATCAACAATAGCCGTGCTTATTTTGGTACAGTAAGATATGCATATCATAGACTTGTTTATATTTATGATCCTAATCTGTGATGGATAGATTATTATGCCATTCTTCAATATGCTCATACCTATGAAAGAGTTTCAATCATCATGTATTGTGAAGACATCATGTCTTCATTCAGTCATTGGAGTAGTTGGATGAATCTCCTAATTTTTTCATTTGTTCCCAGAAAAGAAGATCAAGGCAGGCTCTGTCAGTAGTTTTCCCTTTCTATTTTGTATAATGACATGCAGGATGGAGAAGAAAGATATGATATATTTGAATTCGATTTATTATATAAGGGCACCAGCATGAAGATTAACCAAGATAGTACTTCTCCTACAGGTTATAATTTTACTATTGAAATTGACTATTTTGGTGAAATTAGAATTCCCCCAAATAAGTTAGATCCATTCATGTGTTTCTCAGCTTTTTCATCTAGCTTCGGAAGGGAATCATCATGGTTACAACAACTTCCTCGGTTAAGCCTTGATAGGTATGTTGAAGAATACGAGTCTGACTATGATCCTGACTATGACTATGACCAGAGCCCCAAAGGCTGGTGACCAAATCTTCAAAGAGATTTTATGTCAGAGTTTTGAGGGTTCTCCTTAAAAGAATCTCATCTATGTTGATAATCATTGTACCTAGTTTACTTTATTTTGCGCTTTCCAGGGTTCCCCTAAAAGGATTATCCTCTGTGTCAATAATCATGTACTTAGTTTTGCTTTCGTGGGTTTCAAGATATTGGAATATCCACTGTGTATCAACTTTTAGTACATATATGGTTTCTTCTATGAAGAAACATCTACTGTATATAACCTTTTAGCACATGCATTATCGCTATCGTAGATTCCCCCAATCAAAATCTCCACTTTGTATCATATCATTAAGATTTTAGGTGATATGAAAAATCTCTTAAGGGAGGGGAAAGATTCTAAAGTTGGAGCAACACCTTGAGGGTCCATCCTATATAAGGAAGCATGAGCCTTAGCTCAAGACACTTGTAAATTTTCGAGTTTTTCTATAATATGAAAGAAGTTCTCATTGAGTTTTAAGTTCAAAACATTTGCATTTTGTGTTCTGTGATCTTTGAATTCTATGTTATGTGATTTTTGAGAGCACGAGTGAGTGATCTTTGAGTGAGCGAGTGCGTATGTATATCTATATATATATTATATTATATATATATTTATATATATATTAATATATATATATATAATTTAATTGTAATTCATAACTTAAAAAAAATGGCGGATTCAATGGTATGTACGTTGACAGAATGAAACAAAACAATGGAACAGTATGGCTGATGGCGTTTGACACGACTGTGGGTGAGAAATAGAGGCAAGGTGAAAGATAGTTGGGGAAGTGGGTTGGGGCAAAGAAATACTAGGTCAATGGCGAAGAATTAGACAACAAGGGGAAATGGAATGAACAAGTATTTGACAGTGTTTGCAGAAGGTAGTAGTACGATGTTTGGTTGGCTATCGATGTTAGGGCAATGATTGAATAAGATTGTTAGAGTTAGCGGCAGGAGTAATGGCCATAGTGGTAGGGCGGAGGCTGCGTGGGGTAGCGATTGATGCGTTGATGGGAGTTATGCAGACTGTCGAAGGAGGAGCAGTAAGTTGAAAGGCAATATCTATAGATGAAGACGGTGACAGAGGAGGAAGTTGATGTGGGGCCGATGGCGAGAAAAAGGACGGAACAAGGTTTTGGACAATGGGGCAATTTTTTACTCTTACAAAGTGGACAACCGAACTAGTGGCGATTATCAGAGAGGAACGACGCCCATGTTTGCATATGTTGTTTTGTTGTTTTGCCCTTTTTAATTTTAATTTTAATTTTTAATTATACTATTATTATTATTATTATTAATGGCCAAAGGGCTGACTTGCAATATGGAGAAACTCCATTTTTTTGTAGCGAAACACTTCAATCTTGATGACAACAATGCTGGTGAAGCCTTGATGGCCAAGGGCCTGGATCAAAGAGCATGGCGCTATGCAGTGGTGGAGAAACCAGAGGATCGAGTTGCTCTGATATCAAATGAAGCGAACAAAGTTCGTTCTTCAGGTTAAATACTCCAGAAGACTTGGAATATGTAGATCTCCATTGAGATACAAAAATATATACTAAATGCATGAATAAGAATGATGATACAAATGAGAGTAAGGGGCCTTCTTATATACTAGGCAATGCCTCTTCATGGAAGGTCATGTCCCATTTAGACATGCCTCTTCAGTATTAATTACTAATTAACTAATCGATATTACAATCATCCTCATTATTTATATTTATATTATTTATATATATTTATTTGTAACAATTAGTTGGTACATTAACTTGCTAGGGGTGCAACTTTTTCATATAATTTCCATTTGGGACACACCGTAGCTCGTTGGAAATAACTATTTAAGTATCACAACTTTTGGATGGGCCAAGACATTATACAATGACCCTTGGTCCCTTGAATGGCCATAAAACATTGTTTTGGGCCTCGAAACAAACTTGGAAAGTTTGGGATCCAAAAAACCATAGAAAAACTACCAAGAATACAAAAAACCATTAAGTCAGTTGTAGAGATGAGTGGTCATCAATATCCACTGAGATCACCTAGATTGGTACAACATAAGGGATGTCATTCTCTGAATTGAAGTCTGGGTTCCATTGCTTAAGTTATAATCCTTAAGATCTCATAAAGTAAGGACAACTACGAAAATCAAGTCTTGATCTACCTTTTTCTCAAACAAGAAAGCAAAAAATCCCTTTTCATAGAAAGACAATGTCGATTTATCTTTTATGGGTGGGTGCTAGTTTTTTTCTATCCAAATATTCAAAGTCTTTAGGGAAGGCCAAAGACCAATACATTTACCAATCAAGCCCCAATTTGATAGCTTTAACGTGATTGTGTGAGATTGATTCATGTGCATCGGTACCTTAAGGATTTCATCGAGGTTTTAACAAATTTGGAGGTTTGGGGTTTCGATGTGTGTAGGATGTTTTATATCAAAGTGTTGAAGGCATCACAAGCTACCATGGGGGGGGAGCAACTGCCTCTGTGATCCAGGTTATCTTTTGTTTATAGATGCATTAAAAGAATTACATAAACAGTTTGTAGCTTAACCAAAGAGAAACTCAAATGTGCACATGTGAGAAGAAGAAGAAGAAACACATGAGAAGACAAGAAGACAAGAACTTGATAACGGAGTTCGTCCCTCCTGGACTACATCTCCGGGCCCTGATCGATCAATGGGAAGGCCTTCATTCATTAAAAATGGCATCAAAAGAAGTTACATTCATCAATTTACAAATTGGAGCATTATACCTCCATGCTGAAAAGTGCCAGAATATTGGAGAGCTTTGTTGCAAAAACTAACACCACCAATGGATTCCTGTCACCGAGAGGTGCAAAATCCATATAAAACTTGCCCAATTCTGAGTCTGGACCAAAATCACTCTCCTACAAAAATGTTGCTCAAGCAAGGTTCCACCAGACTTTTTCAGTGCTCAGGGTTCCGCCACCTGGTCTCAAAATCCGTGCCGGTTGATCTCTCTCTGGCAAATGGTAAAAAAATGAGTTTATATAACTTAGGGCAGATTAAACCATAATGTTGTTATGGTTTATTTTTACCAAACCCCATTTTAAAATAACCATTTACCAAACTTCATAAAATTGTATGCCATATATATAATTTTTTAAGCTTTGATTGGGGAGTGGGCCCGTACTCCATGGCACTGCACTCACCCACCCCAACCTACGGAATCCTTGTTTAAATTTTGGGTGTTGTACGTGGCCTATATAGGCGGCGGGACCACCACATGGCTGCCCCCACCCACCATATCTCCATGCATATCTTACCATATACGCCTTGAATGTAACACAACCACCATGTGTTTGTTATTTCATGTGTAATTAGTTTGTTTTGCTTTAATAGCTTTACCATATGCCACGTATTGCCTCCCAATACATTGGCTTCCATAACTTTATCATAATGGATTATGCCATAATACATTGGTTTTATAACTTTATATTGTATATGGTTAAACCATATCCCTCCACCATAATATTTCCCATGGTTGGAATATTTTTACATGGTTGTTTATATTTTGGCTGTTATTTCTTTGATTTGGTAAAATATGTTTTTACTTATATAGTTAATTTGAATAACTATATAAAATTGTAGTTATAACCAAAATATCCCATGTTTCCTTGTGTAGGTTTAGGAAGTTAATAAAGGGCTGCCATGTGTCAGTGTTTGATGGGCTGCCATGTGGGTTTCACATGTTGACTGGGATGCCATGTGGCACACTATGGACCCCATTTTTCCTTTGCCATACCAATCTTTGAAGAGCTCTATCTTTTGCATACGAGCTCAGATTGACAAACAGTTCGCACCACCGCGATCAGGAAGACAAGCCCTCTCAACTGATGCCATCAAATTCTCCTTTCTGCCACTTTGAATTTTGAGCCTTTATCCATTCCCATGGTGTCTCGAGATCCTCCTGGATCACTCTGAGCCAAAAGCCATGATGGGATGTCATTAAAAAACCTCTAAGATATGGATCTATAGGGAAAATTATAGCATCGTTGACACAAACTTTACAAAATGCTAAAATCATAATTTTAATAAATAAAATTATTGCTAATTAAATCTTTTTTTTTGTAAGCTAATGTGGTACCTTTGCTATTATATTCATCCAAGATTAAATATGTGCAATCACTTGGTGACCTCAACCCGCCCCGTAGGGAAACCAGGTCTGTTGGTCACCATAAGTCTGTAAATGTCAACCCATAACATATATACATAAACCAACAAGTCTATACCATGCCATACACTACCAAAAGACTACTCTAGATTCCTATCAGCACTAACAATTCAAGACATTCCCAAAAAAAAATTGTTTCTCATAGGACTTAACAGAAGAAATATTTGAAAAAAAAAACTAGAAGACTCAATCTACCATGGTTTCCGGCATAATCTCCTCCTCACGCGACACAGTAGTTATCTTCTTCAAAAGAATTTGGATTTCCTCCAACCTGCTATCCTGCATCATAAGAGTGAGTTGAAGGTTTTTCATCTCCCTTCTTAGGTTTGGGATTCCTTGAGCCATATCTGTCATCTCCTCTGCTATCTGTTCCATAGCCTTTGCTAATAGACGTTTCACCACCTAATAGACATGCAAAGCTTGTTTATATAGGGATAAATGTCCCCTTTTATTTCCTCGGTCCGGTAATAAGATGCCCCAGTCCTCCATTTCCAGGTCTGAGGCCTCCTGTAAAACATTATTTTCCATCTCCTGAATAATTCTTCTGATATCCTCATCAGTTCCTTCGTTGTACGCCCTTTCTGCTTCCTGAGCCACCTACTTCATTATTCTTCGTCCTCGTTTCTGTCGGGTTGGTGATGGCGCCTTGGCTTCGTGACTGTCTATTTGCCTAGCTCTCCCACGGCCCCTACATCTTCTTCCCTTGCCCATGTGGGAGTTTCTTCCCCTGGTGGTGCCACGGATTCCCTCACCAACCTCGAAAGCCACCTTTTCCGTGGAATCTTTCCTGCCAATCTCCATTTCTTCCTCGCCTCGGTTTCCTTCTTCTCCCGACTGCTCTTCGTCCGGTATGTTAACCCTCACCGCTCTTCCTTTGGTGATAGATTGTTTTTTAGCCTCTTGGGGTCTTTCTCCCTCCCAAGTCCTCTGCATATCAAACTCTCTTTGGCTCTAATCGCTTACATTCTGGACTCTCTTCTTATCCTTATCCTGTCTTGTCCGTCTTCCTTCCTCCTCTATGTTTTCTCCAGCCCTCCTTCTCTCAGCCATTGCCTTCTGCCCTTTTTTGAGACGGTTATCAGGGTTTCTTTGCTAAATGCTCTTTGCCTTTATCACCTTTCTTAACCTCGAATTGTCTACAGCTTCACCTTTACATGTTCTTATAGATTTGTTGACACCTATCCATTGTTCCGTCGACCGAGCGCCGCCGTCCTTTGCCCCTACCTTCTCCATTATTCCTCCACCTTCTCGCCTCAGATTTCGTCCATACCTGCATGCTGTCTCCGCATACTGGGGTATGATTAGCTTGTGAGGTGGCTTGAGCTTCCACCTTCTAGCCTCCATCATTTCTTCGCTCGACATCCTTTTTTCCACCCCGATCGGGGTATTATTGCTAATTAAATCTTGATCTAATGATAAATAATATATAAATGAGTGTGTGTGTGTATAGATCTTTTTCTTTTTCTTTCACATCATCATATCAGAGGAAAGATTACATCTTGGTCTTTATGTAGTTTATCAAAATGAGGAAACCAACCATAGAGAATATTAGAATATCATGTTTATTGTTATGAACACAAGACACAAGGCTTCTAAGTTGCTAAATGAACTCTAGAAAGCAACAAAATACACAATTAGGAACCCTAAAGAGGCATGACTTTAGAAAGAGACAAAAAAAAGAAGATTTCTCAAAGGCCACCTAAAAAACTTATCAATCATGGCCTAAGGATACCAAAGGCCTAGGAGCCTCTAGGTATGAGGCAACTTGGTTGAGAATTGGTTCCTCATCCACAATGATGATAGTTGGGTTGATAGAGGTTCCTGGCTGAAATTGAACCCTATTTTTGTAGACTTCAAGCTTATGAACAACACCAATTCATTTTTCAACATCCATCCCTTGGACCATTTTGAACTTGGCTTAAAAAAACATGAGCTTATCTAACAACGTCTCCTCGTCGGATGTCCAAGTGCTTGGCACAATGGGAACTTATCCCTTCCACTCGATCTATAGGGAAAATTAGAGCATCGTTGACACAAACTCTACAAAATGCCAAAGTCATAATTTTAATAAATAAAATTAATACTAATTAAATCTTGATCTAATGATAAATAATAGATAAATGAGAGTATATATATATATATATATATATTTCACATCATCATAGCAAAGGAAATATTACATCCTGATCTTTATGTAGTTTATCAAAATGAGGAAACCAACGATAGAGAATATTAGAATATCATGTTTATGGTTATGAACACAAAGCATAAGGCTTCTAAGTTGCTAAATGACCTCTAGGAATAAAAATAAATAAATAAAAAAATACACACTTAGGAACCCTAAAGAGGCATGACTTTAGAAAGAGACAAAAAAAATAAGACTTCTCAAAGGCCACCTAAAAACTTATCAACCATGGCCTAAGGATCCCAAAGGCCTAGGAACCTCTAGGTATAAGGCAACTTGGTTGAAAATTGGACAGTGATGATAATTGGGTTGATAGAGGTTCTTGGATGAAATTGAACCCTATTTTTGTCGAATTCAAGCTTATGAGCAACACCAATTCATCTTTCAACATCCATCCCTTAGACCATTTTGAACTTGGCTTCAAAAAACATGAGCTTATCTAGCAATGTCTCCTCGTGGGATGTCCAAGTGGTTGGCACAATGGGAACTTATCCCCTCCACTCGATTTCAAATCCCATGGGGGGGGACATCCTTGGCCTGTTGTGATAAGGCTCAAGGTTTAGGCTCCCCCACCCTCATGGAGTCTTGGCTCTTGCAAAGTCATAAATTATTGGTATATCCAACTTATGAGCTGTTGGATATACTCTTGGTGTGGTAGTCATTAGGATTGAATCTTGGGCCTCACCTAGATTACTCCAATGAGTTACTAATTCACCATGGTAAAAAAAAATTGAACTTATCGAACAACTTCTCATGCTCAAATCCTCTCCAGCATGTATGCAATGAGGGCCTTCATAAACCAATAATATTCAATAACTTAAAACTTTGATATTTATTTTCCTAATAAAGCCAGGCTAAAAAAAGATTTTTAAATTCATAGTCAATATTATACATCACTAACTTACTCTGTTTCAAAATCAAATATAGTTCAACTATATTTAATTTAATATTTTTTTGTGCCATTTTCAATTGAAAAAATAGGAAAACAATGAGATACTATAACTACAAAATTGGAAATGTTGATAATATGTTTTCACAATATGGGTTTGGGGTATGCCTTAAACTGCTTTGGGTTGGCTAATATCTTGTCTTCCTAGGACTTGAGAAAACCACTTAATATCCCAAGACCCATAGGCATTTGGCAAGAGAGAAAGCCTGCCCTAAAGCCTGCTCCCTTACAAACCACCAAATAGTAATTCGAGGTGGCATGGTTTTCCTTGAATAACAATGAATAGTAACCACTGATGACTATATCCACTATTGATTTGACAACTAAGTTATAATACATTTTTCCATTGTTCATACATACATACATATATAGAACCATTATGATCAATCCTTTGTTTGCAAATATTTTCGGCAGCATGGTAGAAAATAGAATCAGTAAGTTGGCAGAAGTAAAAGAAAAGAGGGCAAGAGGACAAGTGGGTTTTAGGCAAAATCATTCTACATTGGATCATGGTATCACGTTGAGACACATTTTTGCAAAGGTTTGGGAGGACAAAGAAGAAGTATTATACTACTTTGTTGACTTCAAAAAGGCATTTGACACAATCCCTAGAGATAAGTTGTGGCATAGAACAGAAGAACTTGAAATTCCTTTGCATTATAGATTCGTTGTCCATGTTGATTTTTGGGCAACATCGGATGTACTCTAGCTTCGAAATTTTGTGGAGGGGCTAGAACACATGAGATCTCCAAGACCCATAAATCATTTGGAGAAATTCCACCCGGAGTGCATGTTAGTCAAATAATTCATTATTTTAATGGTGCCTAAGTTAAAACATAGGAAATTAAAATAATTAAAATGAATTAATGTAAATATGGGTGAGAAGCTTTTAAGTGACGAGGATCAAGTCTAATTTAATCTTAGTCATTGATTAGATATTAAATCACGATTATTGATTTATCAACAGGAAAAGTATAAAGGAAAGCTTGGGGTCAGTTGGAGAACGCACACAGGGAGAGCAACACTTGAGCTAAATCGAAATTTTGGGGCATGGTTTGCTGGGAATTTCGAAGTAAGCTTCTAGTGTAGAGAGGGGCAGTTCGGCAATGGGAGTTTCATCCAAGACCGAGAATACATAGCATAGAGGCAGCGCAACACCAGGGAGAGACAACGCAGCCCTAGGAGAGTGATGCAGATGTTGGAGGGTTGACGAAGTCACATAGAGGCAGCGCTGGGGTTTCTGTGAGGCAGATTGGGCATCAATTCAGTACATCGATTTTTGAGTCGGGAAGGCTCACTCGGAGGGTGATGTAGCTCCTAGAGGAGGTGACGCGGTCCAAGCGCTGAGCTGGGAGAAACCATCGTTGCACAACACTAGGGACAACGCAGTCACTTGTGGGTTTTTTTCATCCAGTTGTTGGATCCACCAAAATATCTGTCTTTGGATAGAGGTACTTCTGTTGGGTTTATTCTCTATTGGGTGAGCCGAATTGGCACCCTAGTTGTATTTAGAAATCTACTTAATAATAGAAGCCTCATATCTGCTACACCGATTTTCCCACACTCGGTTTTTCGGGCACGTTTACTCCAAAAATAAGTGTGTCCTTTGTGTGGTTGTCTCACTTATTTTTTAGTATTTGATCTGTATATTGGTGTAGGCTGCAGTGTATTTGGATTAATATTTTATGAATTCTGAAAAATAACTTGTTAAAGTGAAGAACACAAGTAGGTAATGCAAATCAGTTTACTACAGTGGGATTTCTAATTTGTTAGATTCAGAATTTTTCACATGGTATAAGAGTGATTTCAGATCAAGGAGGACTAAAGCCATCGACAAAAGACAGAGGAAAATATGTGTGTGGAGACAATTGTCCTGAGAGACAATGCAGTTTTTGGCCAAGAGAGCAGAGGACGGGTGAGGTAGTCACCAAAAGGAAGCTCACGCAGAGCTTGCGTCAGCCTAATTGGGTGATGTTGTTGCTACATAGAGCAGCGCAATGGTAACTGGGATAGCGCAGAGACTATTGAGTCTCGTTTTTCCGGTTGTTGTGGCAAGAGGTGTAGCACATAATTCATCTGGAGTGTTGGCATTATGATGCATGTGTTGTACTTGATGGCAACCCACTTTCAGCAGAACAACTCACTTGTATATGGTAACTAGATGAATCTACAGGAGAGATATCAGATGTGACGGAATGCATGGCAGTTGTGTTTATAGATGTGAGAAAATGTAGGGTAGTTCAAAGGAATCTTTCATAAGTAATATGGAAAAATTACAGTGTAACAGGTCTATTCAGAGGTAACAGGGCACTGGTACAGAAGAACAGGAAGATGGAACTGAGCTCTACTGATCAGAATAAAGAAGGTAAAGGAAAAGGTTGATGTAAAGCAGTTTAAGAAGTATACGCAGGTCCACTTAGTCAAAACAATGTATACATGTTGGTCCACAGAACAAAAAGAGCGTATACGCATACACGCACTCCCACAGGAAGAAAAGCGAGTACATGTTGGAAAACCAAGGTTTTGGTCCGAGGTATTTGGTCCAAGGTATTTTAGTCCAAGTTATTGGTCCGAGGTATTGACCCTAGGTATTTGGTCCAAGGTATTGGTCCTAAGTCGTTTTGGTCCGAGGTATTAAAAAAGGATCTAAGTATATAAGGAGGAGAAGATCAAAGGGATAAGTGCACGAGTAATGAATATCTTATGAAGCATTAGATCAAAGGAAAATATGCATGTTATGGGTTTTTGATGCTTTGCTTGATCTAGACTAAATATGCACTTGAGCGTTTGATGATGGATGAGATCTAATGGTAGATTAGGATCATAATGACTTATCATTATGTGATCTGATAATGGATGGGCTAGATCTCATTGCTAACACATGTTTTATCCTTTATATGTGATAATCTGGGTATGTCTGAAATTAGGAATTGTAGTGAAGTTATAAGTAAGTATTTGCAGATCTATACGATGGTTCTCCTTGGTAAAGGTGCGTATACACGCTGGTTCGGCTCTTCCAAGTAGCGTATGCAAAAGAAAAGCTTGATGTTCAAGGATGACTGATCTATCAAATTAGTGTTGCTATTTTACTGTTGTCTGTCAATGAAGTCTTCTTAGATCTGTACGTAAAACTAAATTCATAAAGAGTTTGTGTCTCATTGAAGAATTGATTGAGAAAGAAGGGTGATCCTCATTACTATCTGTTTAGAACTCTGTAATATGACAGTAGATCTTCAGAATGTCACTGGTTGGTACAATTTGTGGTTCAGAGGTTTTATGATTCAGTATCTTTGGAAGTATATGTAGGTTGGGCAAAAGGAAGTAGCGTATACATGCAAGTTTGCCTCATTAAAGGAGCGTATACAGTCTGACACATGCCTTTTGAGGTTACCGTTAGTTTTGGTTGTTGATGCAATGTTCTGGGTTCAGATCTATGTACTGGTTACAGTGATCTGTCTATTCTAGTTGATTGGTTGAATTTGATTAAGTTTGAATGAATGGTTGATTCAGTTGTGTCAGAGGTTCAGGGATTGTTTGATTCATTTGTGTTAGAGGTTTAGAGGTTTCAACGATTGATTATTTCAGTTATATCAGAGATTGATGATTGGCTTTCAGCTATATTAGAGATTGATGATTAGGTTTCATTTATATCAGAGATTGATTGGGTTTCAGTGATTGGTTGATGCAAATGTATTTGACGGTTGTATTGATTGTGAGCTTCAATGTTACTAATGGGTCCAATATGAAAATTTGATGAAATGAGGCCTTCATGTGTATTATTGTGTACCAAGAGCATCCAAACTGAAAATTTATGAAACGTGGTCCCTGGAGGATACTGAGGGTTGGAGCCTTTAGTGAGGAAGTCGAAGCTTCCTGCCAGTAGTGGCTGGTGATTTGATAAGGGGGTTAGAGCTCCCTTCCAGTAGCAGTTGGAGAAAGAGAGAAGGTCGTAGCCTTCTGTAGGATGGCGCCTACGTACTGGTAAACATATCGGCCAGTACAAGAGCTAGGGGGTTGGAGCTCCCTTCCAGTAGCAGTTGGAAAACAAGTGAAGGTTGGAGCCTTCTGTAGGTTGGAACCTACGTACTAGTAAATGGATCGGCTAGTACAAGATCCAGGGGGTTGGAGGTCCCTTTCAGTAGCAGCTGGAAAATGAGTGAAGGTTGGAGCCTTCTGTAGGTCAACGCCTACGTACTAGTAAATGAATCGGCTAGTACAAGAGCTAGGGGGTCGTAGCTCCCTTCCAGTAGAAGCTGGAGAATGAGAGAAAGTTGTAGCCTTCTACAGGTGGGTGCTTGCGTACTGGTATGAGTTTGCACCAGTACAAGATTGTAAACATGTTTTTCTTATATTAAAAGAAGACAACATGAGGTGGTTTTTGTCCCGCAATGGGTTTCCATCTTAAATCTTGGTGTTCATGTGTGTTTCTTATGTGTGATGGTTTTTTCTGTTATTACTACACATGGTTACTATTTATATGGTTAATGAAGTACTCATGCACTAATTAAAGATCAACATATGATGAATTAACTGAATCATAATTTTGTTGGATATACGTTGGTTGCCTTAAATACAGTTGCGTGTACATGCGAGTTACCTTTATGAAGTAGCATATATAAATCTGACTATGGAAATGAAAAAAATTATAGATTTGATAATACTGATTCACCCCCCCTCTCAGTATTATTTCCAACAATTGGTATAAAAGCAGGTCCTTTGGCAGAAGCTTGATCGCTTGAAGGAGATCCGTAGAAACAATGGGAAAGAAGCTAAAGAAGAAAGCGCCTCAGAAAAAGAAGACATCTCAAAGGAATAATGATAGCAGGAGAGACAATTGGCCATTAGGTGGAAGCAAGTATTCAGATTCAGAATCACCTTAGATTGAAGATGAACAAGAAAATGAAGTATCAGGTACAAATTTTTGGTCTTCTAATGATACTTTTCTTTGTTCATGCAATATTGAAGATATTGGAAGTGATTGTGAAAGAAACATAGAGGCATAAGTTAAAAGACTCGTAGATAAAATTAGAGATCAAAAAGATCTATTTAACAAAAGGGAGTGTGCCTTCAAAGAAGAAGTTACCAGATTAAAAGCTCAACTGGAGGAAGGAAACAAAGTAAGGAAACAGTATAAGGAAAAGAAAGATCAATGTCAAAAGTTGCAGGATTAAGTGACATCATTAAGAAATGAAGGAAATGAAAAGAGTACAACAATCAAGAGACTTAAATATAGATCCAGTTACTATGAAAGTCTTGAAGCTAAGATCCTCTCTCTAAAAGAAGATCTTGAAAATAAGAAGAATGAAGAGCTACCTCAAGCAGATGAAGAACAAGAAAATGAGATTCTCAAATTAAGGCAACAAATTGAAGAAGGAAGAAAGGCTGAAGAAATCTTGAAGAAGCAATATCTGGAAAAGGAAGAGCAATATCAGGTTGAGGTAAGTATATTAAAATGTAAATTAGAAGAAAATGATCAATTGTTACGATTTCAAGACAGTACTAAGATTTTGGATAAATTATATTCTTAGTAGTCAAAGGTCTCCTACAATCAAAACTGGTCTTAGCTTTCATGAATCTATTGAATGTGAATCTAGCTCACAAGATGAGGCAAGGAACTCTAATGAAAAATCTGAAATGCTCAACAAAGAGATGAGAGGTCAACCCCATCAACAACCAAGGAAAGAAATTCTTCAAATAAAATCTTTTACTCCTAATTATGGAAGTGATAGTGGTTATTTCCTCCAATGAATAATGTTGAATGTTTTATATGTCATAATTTTGGCCATGTTGCAGCGAGATGCAGAAGTAGAATGGTTCAAGACCGTCACACAGAAAGATCCTCAGCTTCCAGGTACCTTAAGGGATATTGTTTTTCTTGAAATATGTTTGGTCACAAAATCACTGACTGCTATAGAAGGAATATGAAATATGTAAGATGTTATGCATGTAACAAGTTTGGACATATAGCAAAGGAATGCAGGAGAAAATTTCGGGCACCATACCAAAAGAAGAAAACATCATCACACAAGAAAATATGGAAGAAGAAGGAAGTACATTCAGAAAGATGTGGCATAGCATAGTGTACAGACATAACAGACTCAGGGGGAGCTGAAAGTGTGAAACTTTAGTGTTCTAAATCTCATATGCAAGTTTCATGAAGACAAGTCGCGTATATATGCAAGTTCGAAGCTTCAAAGTCGCGTATATATGCAAGTTCGAAGCTTCAAAGTCGCGTATATGTTGGTTTGAGGAAAAAGCAGTGGGACAAACTCAGGAAAAGGGGTCTGATATGGTTAAATCAATTATCTGTTCTATGTGATGATGGTTACAATCCGCTGATGATATGTGGAAGTGTCTTGGTCCTCATAAGCTGTTAATAAGTTGATGAATAACTAGTTAATGATGGTGCCTTGATGATTCTTACTGACAAATGCAATGATCAGATCTAACAGTGAACAAATGGCATAGGTTCAGGTGGAGCATATTCTTCTAATAATGCATTGTTAGCATTATGTTAGAAGATCTTGGTACATGAAGATGCTTATATTGCTTGATCCACATAGTTGTTTTGACTTAGGTAACTCTTTTGATGATGGACATATACAGGCTATTGATATTGATGTTATATGAAGATGTTGATGGTGCAGATCATATATGGTGTATGATAGTTGCTAATGACTACCATGGTCTTGTTTAGATTGTTGGTCCTTGTTATAAATGTCATGTATATCATTTGGTGTAAAGGTCATGAAAAGACCTAATTTGTAACCCCACTATGCATGGGAAGGATGATGTAATAATTTATATTTCAATCATGTGTAAACATTTGGTATATCCCCACTTGGTTGGGTGGATGAGTCAAAATTGGGGTATCCCCACTTGGTTGGGAGATTGATGTATGTATGAGCCATTGGTGATAGGAAGGTCATACTCAGTTGAATTATAGAGTCATGTTATCCTTTTGAAAAATATTTTTTTGCAGACTCTGCATGTGCTCAGGGGGAGCATGGACGGTTTAGTGCATCACAACATGTACAAAGGGGGAGTTTAATCAACAAATTCAGCATATGCCTAGGGGGAGCATGATCAATGTTTATATTTAGTTGTTGAGATATGAAAGCCTTCACTTTGGTCAACCCTTTGCCCTTGATATCAAAGGGGGAGAATATCTTGGTCTGCCCTTTGCCCTTGATGTCAAAGGGGGAGAGTATTTTGGTGTTGGTTGTTATCTCTAACAGTTTCTATAGCTTGTCGTAATCAACACCAACATGGTTGCCATCAAGTCCAAAGGGGGAGATTGTTGGCATTATGATGCATGTGTTGTACTTGATGGTAACCCACTTTCAACAGAACAACTCACTTGTATATGCTAACTAGATGAATCTACAGGAGATATATCAGATGTGACAGAATGCATGGCAGTTGTGTTTGCAGATGTGACAAAATGCAGGGCAATTCAAAGGAATCATTTCAGAAGTAATATGGAAAATTATAGTGTAATAGGTCTATTCAGAGGTAACAGGGCACTGGTACAGAAGAACAGGAAGATGGAACTGAAGTCTACTAATCATAATAAAGAAGGTAAAGGAAAAGGTTGATGTAAATTAGTTTAAGAAGTATACGCAGGTCCACTTAGTCAAAACAATGTATACACACTGGTCCATAGAACAAAAAGAGCGTATACGTATACACGCACTCCCACGGGAGGAAAAGTGCGTACATGTTGGAAAACCAAGGTTTTGGTCCGAGGTATTTGGTCCAAGGTATTTTGGTCCAAGGTATTGGTCCTAAGTGGTTTTGGTTCGAGGTATTAACAAAGGATCGAAGTATATAAGGAGGAGAAAGTCAAAGGGCTAGGTGCACAAGTAATGAATATCTTATGAAGTGTTAAATCAAAGGAAAATATGCATGTTATGGGTTTCTGATGCTTTGCTTGATCTAGACTAAATATGCACCTGAGCGTTTGATGATGGATGAGAGATAATGATGGATCAGGTTCATAATGACTTATCATTATGTGATCTGATAATGGATGGGCTAGATCTGATTGCTAACACATGTTTTATCCTTTATATGTGATAATTTGGGTATGTTTGAAGTTGGGAATTGCAGCGAAGTTATAAGTAAGTATTTGCAGATCTATACGCTGGTTCTCTTTGGTAAAGGTGCGTATACATGTTGGTTCGACTCTTCCAAGTAGCGTATGCAAAAGAAAAGCTTGATGTTCAAGGATGACTGATCTATCAGATCATTGTTGTTGTTTTACTATTGTCTGTCAATGAAGTCTTCTTAGATTTGTACGTAAAACTGAATGCATAAAGAGTTTGTGTCTCATTGAAGAATTGATTGAGAAAGAAGGGTGATCCTCATTTCTATCTGTTTAGAACTCTATAATATGACAGTAGATCTTCAAAATGTCACTGGTTGGTACTGTTTGTGGTTCAGAGGTTTTATGATTCAGTATCTTTAGAAGTATACGCAGGTTGGGCAAAAGGAAGTAGTGTATACACACATGTTTGCCTCATTAAAGGAGCGTATACATTCTGACACATGCTTTTTGAGGTTACAGTTAGTTCTGGTTGTTGATGCAATGTTCTTGGTTCAGATCTATGTACTGGTTACGGTGATCTCTCTGTTCCAGTTGATTTGTTGAATTTGATTAAGTTTGAATGAATGGTTGATTCAATTGTGTCAGAGGTTCAGTGATTGTTTGATCCATTTGTGTTAGAGGTTCAGAGGTTTCAACGATTGATTTTTTCAGTTATATCAAATATTGATCATTAGGTTTCAGTTATATTAGAGATTGATTGGGTTTCAATGATTGGTTGACGCAGATGTATTTGATGGTTGTATTGATTGTGAGCTTCAATGTTACTAATGGGTTCAGTATGAAAATTTGATGAAACGAGGCCTTCATGTATATTATTGTGTACCAGGAGCATCTAGTTTGAAAGTCTACGAAACGTAGTCCCTGGAGGATACTGAGGGTTGGATCCTTTAGTGAGGAAGTCAAAGCTTCCTGCCAGTAGTGGCTGGTGATTTGATTAAGGGATTGGAGCTCCCTTCCAGTAGCAGCTGGAGAAAGAGAGAAGGTTGTAGCCTTCTGTAGGCTGATGCCTACGTACTAGTAAACATATCGGCCAGTACAAGAGCCAGGGGGTTGGAGCTCCCTTCCAGTAGCAGCTGGAAAACGAGTGAAGGTTGGAGCCTTTTGTAGGTTGGTGCCTACGTACTAGTAAATGGATCAACTAGTACACGAGCGAAGGGGTTGGAGGTCCCTTTCGGTAATAGCTGGAAAACAAGTGAAGGTTGGATCCTTTTATAGGTTGGCACCTATGTACTAGTAAACAGATTGGCTATTACAAGATCTAGGGGGTTGTATCTCCCTTCTAGTAGAAGATGGAGAACGAGAGAAGGTTGTAGCCTTCTGCAGGTGGGTGCCTGTGTACTGGTATGAGTCTACACCAGTACAAGATTGTAAACAGGTTTGTCTTATATTAAAAGAAGACAGCAGCAGGTGGTTTTTGTCCTGCATTGGGTTTCCACCTTAAATCTTAGTGTTCATGTGTGTTTCTTATGTGTGATGGTTTGTTCTATGATGAATTAATTGAATCATAAGTTTGCTAGATATACGCTGGTTGCCTTAAATACAGTTGCGTGTACACACGAGTTATCTTCAATGAAGTAGCGTATATAAATCTGACTATGGAAATGAACAAATTATAGATTTGATAATATTGATTCAACCCCCCCCCCCCCCCCCTCTTAGTATTATTTCCAACATGGAGTTGCTAGTGGGGTGTTGATTCTGTTGATGCAAAACAATACCTAGTGGGGTAGAAGCAAAGTAGAGGGAATCAGTTCCTCAGAAGATTTCTTGCCAAGAAATCAAGATCCAGTGCTGAGCAACAACAAAGAGAGATCGAAGAGGATCAGTTCGACAGTAGTTGGTAGAAGGATTTCCGTGAAGGAAATCGAAATTCAGAGGGAGCTTGTTCCTTAGAGGATTTCTAGTGCCAAAGAAATCCAGATCCGAGTTTTGTTGGGACAGCAACAAAACAGGGAGGAGAGAACCAGTTCGACATTCATTTGAGCAGAGATGGTCATTAGCAAACTAGGGGATCATGACAGGTTGGATTCAGCATCCAACTTCGTCATCTGGAAGGCCGGGATCCTAACAATTTTGAATAAAAATCGCATCAAGTATTATGCCTTGAGGACGGTTGTTGTTCCTATTGATGTTGATCCTCTCAAGAAGTACGAGGAGGCTCAGGAAAAAGCAAAGTGCATGATCTTGGATGAGGTCAAGGATAATGTGATCCCACATATTGTTGAGAAGGACACAACAAGCGAAATGTGGGAGGCCTTGACCACATTGTACGAGGGAACTTCTGTTCAGCGGAAGATATTGCTTGAGAGTCAACTGAGACAGTAACGCAGAAAGGAGAATAAATCGATCCCTTCCTTCTCAGGTTGCAAAGGATCCGTGACCAGCTAACTTTGGTGGGGTCTACACCAGATGCTGAATTTATGGTCGGGACTGCCTTGAATGCAGTCACTAAAGACTGGGAAACCTTTGTCCAAATCATCTTGGGCATGGCTTCTCTTCCTAGTTGGGAGAAGATGTGGGCATCTCTTCAATATGAAGAGATCAAACGGTTGACCAAGGTAGGAAGAAGTAGCAGAGGGATCAAAATCAAGAAGGAGGAGGAGGATGAGACTCTCACATTAGTGGGACAACAAGGGCAACATAAACAAAAGAAGGAGGACATATCCAAAGTCATATGCTTAAGATGTGGAGAAATGGGTCATTTCACCACGCAGTGCCCTTAGAAGAATAAGAGCAAAGAAGAGAGTTCTAACTCAAAGGCTACTCTAGTGCAAGTTGACAAAGAGGATGATGATGATTGTGCCATGAGTGCTCATGCACCTCTAGAGAAGACGTGGGGAAATATTGAGCTGTAGTTGGGAGGACTAAATAGCTGGGAAGGATCCTTGAGGTGCCCAAATTCTTGAATCACATACGGCTATGGGAGCCCTTAATGACAGTAACAGAATGACGAGAGTCAGTTGGTGCGAGGGATGATGGAGCAACAGTGGTAGAGCTAGAGTGCCAAATTCTGAAGCAGCGCAGTGGAATGTTGCAGCAGTGCGGAAGGCACAGATCAACAACAACAACAACGCAGTATCATCAGAGGGTCAACACATATTAGCAACATAGGTAGCTTCAATGTCAAGGGGCGTCTAGACTGACCAACATGTCAGATTTTGGGTGGCTTTTCAATTGCTTACTTCTCAACAACTGAGTACAGTGCAACAGTTAGCAGTGACAGTGCTATAGGAAACATGATGGAGCATTTATAAGAAGAGCTTCGGCGTAAATCACATAAATGACAAAGGTCTTTCTTATGTGATTTACGCCGAAGCTCTTCTTATAACTATGACAAATCACAGAAGTCTCAATTCTACAATGATGGAGCATATTGAGAGGGAGATGCAGTACAAATGCAACAATGATAGTGCTAGTGTCATGGGCAGTAGCACAGATTGAACCAGCACAGTGCATGACGGGCAACAAATCAAACATCAGCAACACAGAGGACCGATGCCATGGATCAACATGATACTTCTGTTGGGAAGTATTGCTAGAGCACATTCCTCACTAAGAGGGAGTGTTGATTTTTGGGTAGCATCGAATGTGATCTAGCTCTAAAATTTTGTGGAGGGGCTAGAATATATGAGATCTCCAAGACCCAGAAATCGTTTGGAGAAATTCCACCCAGAGTGCACGTTATTCAAATAATTAATTATTTTTAATGGTGCCTAAGTTAAAACTTAGGAAATTAAAGTGAATTAATGTAAATATGGGTGAGAAGCTTCTACGTGACGAGGATCAAGTCTAATTTAATCTTATCTGTTGATTAGAGATTAAATCATGAATGTTGATTTCTCAACAGGAAAAGTATAAAGGAAGGCTTGGGGTCAGTTGGAGAACACACATGGGGAGAGCAACACTTGAGCTAAATCGAAATTATGGGTTGTGGTTTGCTGAGAATTTCAGAGTAAGCTTCTAGTGCAGAGAGGGGCAGTTCGGTAGCAGGACTTTTGTTCAAGGCCAAGAATACTTAGCAGAGAGGGAGCACAACACTAGGGAGAGACAATGCAACCCCGGGATGGTGACGCAGATGCTGGAGGGCTGACGTAGTCACACAGAGGCAACATTGGGGTTTCTATGAGTTAGATTGGGCATCAATTCAGTAGATCGATTTCTGAGTCGGGAAGGCTCACCGAGAGGGTGACGCAGCTCCTAGAGGAGGTGAAGTAGTCCTAGCACAGCACTAGGAGCAACCATCGCTGCACAACTCTAGGGACAACACAGTCACTAGTGGGGTTTGTTCATCTAGTTGTTGGATCCACCAAAATATCTGTCTCCGGATAGAGGTACTCCTTTCAAGTTTATTCTCCGTTGGGTGAGCCGGATTTGGCACCCTAGTTGTATTCAAAATTATGCTTAATAATAAAACCCTCATATCTTCTGCACCGGTTTTCCCACACTGGGTTTTTCCGGGGGCGTTTAGTCCAAAAATAAGTGTGTCCTTTATGTGGGTCTCATTTATTTTTCAGTATTTGATCTGTATATTGGTGTAGGCTGCAGTGTATTTGCATTAATATTTTCTGAACATTTCTGAAAAATAACTTGTTAAAATGAAGAACACAAGTAGGTAATGCAAATTAGTTTACTGCAGTGGGATTTCTGATTTGTTAGATTCAGAATTTTTTCACAATCCATAGACTTTATGAATAGGTGGAAGTCAAAATTAGAACCTCAGCAGGTATTTCAGAAAGATTTAGAAGTGACATTGGAGTCAAGCAAGGTTGCCCTCTATCCCCTACTCTTTTTGGCTTATATATTGATAAACTGGAAGAGTGACTAAATTTGTCCACATGGCGTTCGGTTGGGGGAGTTTGTGATAAAGCTTTGTTTATATGCTGGTGATCTTGTATTGATTTCTAAATTGGCGCATGGATTGCAAATGCACCTACATGCCCTCGGGAATTTTTGTAGAGCAACGGGGATGCAATTCAATACTGGCAAGACCAAAATAATGATTTTCTTTCAGAGCCAGCATACGTTCTTCTTTGAAGGCAACATTCTTGAAGAAGTAAATGAGTACAAGTACCTCGGGATTGAGAACAACAAACTTAATTGGGAGGATTGCAGAAAGAAGAGAATTTTAGGAGGGTGGAAAGCATTATATGCTCTTCAAAATAGATGCAGAGAGGCAAATTTACGGGATTGGAAAACGATTAAAGTGTTTTTTGGACTCATAGTTTGTCTAGTGATGCTATATGGGTGTGAATTCTGGGTTAGCAACGTCTCAAAGTGGAAACAACTTGAGAAAAATGCAAAAACACTTGATCGTGAGCAAGTTCAAAATAAAAAGTTTGGTACTTGAAGAGATAATGTTGAGTAAAACAGGAGCAACTCCCATAGAAGCAACTGCTATGGTGCAACTCATAATATATCTAAAAAGAATTGAGCAAATGGGAGTAAGTAGATGGCCTAATGTTATGTTCAATGAAGGCATGAGTGAAAGAAAGAAAGAATGGATGAAACAAACCTACACATGGATGCAAAAATGGCATATATACCTCAATGTCTGTCCCACAAATAGCAAGGAGTTAAAGAATTTTGTTATGGAGAAGTTTCGTAAACGGGTATGAGTAAAAGAGTTGGGTAGAAAGAAGAAGTAATACATTAAGGAATTCAACCCTACATGTGATCTACAACAAAAAGAATTCATTGGAGCTAGCATTCCATGGAGGGCGAAGGTTCTTATTGCTCAATTAAGAACCGACTCACATCAACTTCGGTGTGAAACAAGATGGTGGAAAAGGCTTAAAGAAGCTTGGGGTAGATGGGTGTGTACATTTTGCATGTCTGGGGTAGTGGAATCAGATTTTTATTTTTTATTTTGGAATGTGATGCATTCAAAGACATCACAGAATGTTATGGGAATATGTTAGCATCAATTTCTTGGCATTGTCTTTTCAGTGAGGGGATTCTTGGAAGGTTGGGCCAACTCATCATCAATTTGAATAAGAAAAGGATTGATTTGCAAAAGGTGAAAAGCAGGGAACTAATGGTCTCATAGACTATTTTTAGTCTCATGAACGTTAAAATATCATTTCATTTAATTTCATTACACACACACACACACACACAAACAATCAATTACAAACACAAACCCCAAAAAATAAAATAAAATTGTCTATCAATAAAAATAAATCACCCGAAAGTAAAATAAAAGAATCATGCGAAGGTAAAATATGAGAATTTATGTATTACAAAAGAATGTGATATTTACCACTTGGTTGCAAAAGAAAAATGGGGAGTTTCTCGAGAAAAGAAACGTGAATGATAAAATAACCAAAGGTTTCAACGACCTCCCTTGCCTACATTAGTGGTTCTTGAAAGGTTTCTTCAACTCCGAGCATAGTGGACAACATACATACACAGAGATTGGACTACTATACAATTTGTTCACTTCTTCAGCAGTGATTGGACTGTGATACCCTTGCCTGCACAGGGTTTAGGCGTGCTACACAAGCTTCAGCTTCAGTTTGTTCACTTCTCCAGTAGCAATTGGACTGTGATACCCTTGCCTGCATCAGGGCCTCCCTTGCCTACATTAGCGGTCCTTGAAAGGTTTCTTCAACTCCGTCCATTCGCCCCGAGGGCGATCCGAGCGAGTTCAAGTTCGTGGTAGGAGCATCGTTCTACATTCCATAAGGTTTTTCCCCATTGTCATTCCTTTTGGTTTCTGTGTTCTATTAGCAAATACCGTTCTTGACTAGTTAAAATTGCAAAATTGGTCCTAAATGCGTAGTAAGGGCAGAAGTTAGACGATGAGATTATATTTTAGTAAAACATAAAGTAATTTTGCAGAAAAATGTGAAGTAAGTAAAAGTGTTAAAAGTGTTTGCGAAGCATGTGGCATCTGAGAAAACTGTGGAAAACTATATTTCTATTTGTTGAATGTGTGAGCTTAGTGGAGTAAAGGGCTTGAAAACCGCTTCCTCAGATTTTCAGGTTTGGACAGTGGTAGTGGAATTTGGGTTTAGAGTTTTACAAGTAGCCTCATCCCAAAATGGAAAACAATGGCAAGGAAATCTTATATTTTGTGGAAACAAATCACTTAGGCCAAGTCAAAATTGCTTCAACAAACAAAACAGGGAAGTGGGGGGTCAGTGCAAAACAATATCTAGGCATTTAAAGCGTAGACTTGCTCGCTTTAAATAGGAACAAAAAATAAGAAGAAAACAGTCCCAGAAAAAGAAAACAAATAAAAGCGGCAAAAATAAGAGCAACAAAAATAAAGAAGAGTCGACCATTTACAGTCCCACATTCACACCTCTTACTTGGTCGTAAGATCTCTATGTCTAGGAACTGATGAAGGCCAGGACAAGGCTGGAAATTTTGGAAGCCAAAGAACAGGAAAGGGACCACAAAATTTCAGAGATTACACTTGCAAATCTATCTATAATGGAAGGTAATAGGATCCTACAAGAGCAAGTAACAATGCTATAAGAGGCTTTAGAGACAGGAAAACAAGAATGGGAAACATGAAGACAACATGGCAAACCATGAAAGAATCAATGGCGACAAACAAGGAAGTGATAATTTCTAAAGCAACTCAAGTGGATACACAAATATCTCAGCAAGTAGTAATTTCTAAAAAAAAGGCAAAAGCGATCAAGAGGACAAACATTCTAAAAGAAATCAAAACCAGAGCTGAGGATACTAATGGTTACATAAGGATAGAGGAAAAAGAAGAAGATGTAAATGATCATAGAGCATAGGAAAGACAAGACAAAGACAAAAAGGATAGGGAAACAAACTTTATTATAAGAGGAATAAGTGACTATGGAAAGAATGAAAGCACTCTCAATTTGACAAGAGACTTTTTGAAAGAGAAATTACATTGGAGAGGGAAAATTTGTCAAGCAAGAAGGGTGGGAAAAATATGTGAAGAGAGACCTTGACCCATAAAAGTCATCATGGTAAGTGTGCAAGACAAACACTATCTCTTAAGCAAAAAGAAACTCTCGAAAGGCTCACACTTCTTCTGAAAATAATATCTAACTAGCAAGCAACACGAGGAGAGAAGAGAAGAAGTGGAGAAAATTAGAGCAACAAGAAACGAAGGGAAAAGAGAATGGTTGTACAATGGAAAAGCGGTTATTGCAATGTTTGGGCCTCATGACAAAGCAAGGTAGCAATTTGGCAGTAAAGAAAAAATAGTTAATTCTATAATAGGGAGGAAAACAACAGGATCAACATAGATGAAAAGGGGTGAAGACTCAAATTTGAGTCTTGTGTGCTAAGTTGCATAGCAATCAAATCCTACCCAGGTCTACCTAAGTCTAGTTTCTTGGAACTGTAGAGGTTACCCTTAGAGGAGGGAACTTGGGATAAGGCCTATTGCAGAAGGTAGAGACATAATTTGTCTCACAGAAACTCATGAACACGATGGTTGTAAAACTCCTATGTTTGATGGTTATTTGAAATTAGCAGATTGGAACGAGGTGACAGAAAATGGCAAAGGGTATGGAGGAATACTGGTTTTAGTGAAAGAAAAAGAAGGTCATCACATACAGTTTATGAAAGAAGATACAAATAAACAATATTGATGGTTCAAAATAACATAGAACCACATAAGAATTGCAACATGCTATTTTGCACCTCAAGTCTAAAAAACTTACAAAAATAAAGAGCTAGATAGCAAAGATCCATATGCAGCTTTAAAGCAAGATATTGTTGTATATTCTCAGTAGGGAGAAGTTATTTTAGTGGGAGATTTCAATGCTAGAATAACAAATCAACAAACTAGTATTTTTTGCTGCAAAGAAGATCACAATCCTATCTGGGTCATTGAATAAGAGAATCCCCATTGGTTGAGATGTTCGGAAGATGATAGAGTTAGCATAATTTTGGAGAGGAGTTTCTCATGTTGTGTGGTGCTTTCAACTTAATTATCTGCAACGGTCTAGATAAATGGAAAAGGTCTGGGAAGTTCACTTGCAACACATACAATGGGGCAAGTGTTGTTGACTACGTTATTTGTTCACAAAGCTTGATAGAAAGGATAGACGAAGTTAATATTGAAGAGCATATGTGGGACTTAAAATCAGACCATAACTCTATTTATATAAAGCTATCTTGGTTAGAAGAAAGTCAACAGGAGGAAAACTCAATGTTCTCGACAATCAATATCAAGGGGCAAAATTCTTCTAACACAAGAAAATTGCACTATTTTCAAAACAATGTTGGAGAGATCAATTAAGAAAGGGAAGAGTGGCTGCCAAAGCCTCAATAGTCACGAGTTAACAAATATAATTTAGAGTGCACTTGAGAAATGAAAAAGAGAAAAAAAAAATAGGAAATTTGAATCAAATTGCTTTCTTGTGAATGCTTGGTTTGACGAGGAATGCAAAATCACAAGGGAAACCTTGAAAAAGGCAGGCGAGGAGAAGATGAATGTAAAGTTAAAAAAATAAATATAAATAAATAAATAAATAAATAAAAAATAAAAAAATTGTTCATGCAAAGGCAAGAAGAGTTAATATATCTAGGCAAGAGTCACCCAAAGTGTTTTTGGGAGGAGCTTTAACCAAGGAAGAAGCAAATTGAAAATAATATTCCAACCAATCAATGCTTTGACTATGCAAGACAACTCTATGAGAAAGAATGAGAGGAAGAGCCTCCTCTTAGAATCAACACGACCACAAAGCTTTTCACATTACAAGAAGTAGAGAGAAGAATTAAGAAGTTGAAAATAGGAAAGGCAAAGGACTTGGTTGAACTTCAATAAAATATCTAAAGTGGGGAAAGAACATCCTTGCACTGCACATCATGGAATATTTAACAACGCCATTCGAAAAGGATTCCCAAGAGATTGGACAACTAGTCTAGCAATACCCCCTTTTAAAAGTGGAGACATTAATAATCCTTCCAACTATAGAACCATCATGATCAATCCTTTGTTTGCAAATCTCTTCAGCAACATGGTGGAAAATAGAATCAATGAGTGGGCGGAAGTCAAAGAAAAGAGGGAAAAACGGCGAGCAGGTTTTAGGCCGAAGCAATCTACAGTAGACCATGGTATCACATTGAGACAGATTATTGAAAAGGTTTGGGAGGGCAACGAAGAAGTATTCTGCTGCTTTATTGACTTCAAAAAGGCATTTGACATAGTCCCTAGAGATAATTTGTGGAGTAGAATGGAAAACTCCTTTGCATTTTAGAGTTGTTGTCCATAGGCTTTATGAAGAGGTAAAAGACAAAATTAGAACCTCAGCAAGCATTTCATAAAGCTTTAGAAGTGAAATCAGAGCTAAGAAAGGCTGCCCTTTATCCCCTACCCTTTGTGGTTTATATATTGATAAATTGTAAGAGTGGCTAAATCTGCAAGTTGGGGATGGTGTTCGGTTGCGGGAGTTTGTGATAAAGCTTCTTTTATATGCTGATGACCTTGTGTTGATTACTAAATCGGCCTAGGGATTGCAGATACACCTATATGCCCTTGAATATTTTTGTAAAGTAGTGTGTTAGGCCCCTATACTACTAGTGTAACCCCTTATTGTTATTAGTACAACCCCCTTATTATATTGTTGTGCCCATGTAGTCCCCATATTGTTATTATTGTGCCTCATAGAAGTCCACTATTGTTATTATTGTGCCCTTACATTATTATTGTTATGTCGAATCTGATTATATTATGACCCCTTAGACTCCTATATATAGAAATGAGGTTTTGTCATTTGTATCATCCAAGAATTGTTCATTTGTGTAATGTAAAGGAGGTTTCCCCCTCAAAGACGCTGAATTCTAAGGCGTTTATCTTTCTTTTTCTATCTTTTTGTAAGCTGGTTTCATAACATTTGGTACTAGAGCTTTGGATTCAAGGGTTTCGCTACTCCAAACAGGTCATCGTGGCATTTTCGCTATAACGTTTTTTTTGCGACGTTTCAGAAGCTAAAAAAAACCCATTTGAGAAATCGTGCTAAACCTCAGGACCAAATTTCATATATCATCTCGCTATATTTTCAGAGATATGATCTGAGGAAGTTAGCGTTTTTGCAAGCTCCAGAATTTCATCTAAAACAGGTCAATGTGGGATTTTCACTATAACTTTTTTTGCTACGAAGTTTCATAAGCTAAAAAAAAAACTCATTTGAGAAGAAACTGATCTAAACCTCGGGTCCGAAATTCAGATCTTGGCTCGCTATATTTTCGGATATATGATCTGAGGAAGTTAGGGTTTTTGCAGACTCTCGAATTACATCCTAAACAGGTGACCTTGGGAAAATCGTCATAACTTTCTCTATGAGCATCATATTGAAATTCCGTAAGAAGTTACAGAAAGAGGACGAACTTTATTTTGTTTGGGTATAATTTTCACAACCTAAGGTTGAACAGTGACACGTGGCATATCGTACAATTCACTCTACTGAACTAGTCTATAATTAGGTCATCGCGGGAGATTGGGAATAGATCTTTCTTCGGGAATCCAATTGTGATCAGACTTGCGGAGTTAGAAAGAGGACTAAGAAGGCTATTACAAGCCAAAATTTCAAAACTTAAAGATCTAGAGTTACAGTTGTTTGAAGATTGAGCTCCTAAAATCAAGAAAAAGCGAGATGAGGAAGTTTGATGGCAAGAATCCGATAAATTGGATACTACAGATGGAGAAATATTTTGATCTACATGGTGTACCACTGTTACAAAATGTATGTATTGCATCTAATTATTTAGAACCGAACCAATTTTTATGGTATAAAGGGATTTGTTCTCATAAACCACTTGTCACGTGGTCAATTTTCACGGAGGAAATGATAGCACATTAAGAGGATACAAAGAGCAACACCTTCTTTAGCCAATTGATAAATCTCAAACAGAAGGGTTTAATGGCAGAGCACATTGAAGACTTTCAAACATTGAATACAAGGGTAAATGATATTCTAGAGAAGCAAAAGATAAACAATTTTATCTATGCCATGGAAGCTGAAATCGATGGTATGAAAGCATATTGGAAGAAAGGCATGGAAGATTTGAAGAAATACATGGAAGGTTTGAAGGAAGGTGGGACAAAGCTGCTATAAGAAAGGCCTCCTAATGACGAAAATGATCGAGAAACGTCAAAAGAAGAGGATATACACTGGTAACCAACCCTAGAGAAAGAACAAATCAATCCGACCATATCTTGTATTGCAATGATAGGAATTACCACTCCTCAAACTCTCAATATAGAAGGACATATCAAGAAGAAGAAGGTTCAAGCAGTGAAATATCAGGAAGAAAAGTATCAAGAAACATCAAAAGAAAAGGATACTCACCAGGAACCAACCCCAGAGAAAGAATAAATGAATCTAACCATATCTTGTAATGCATTCGTCAGAATTACCACTCCTCAAACTATAAAGATAGAAGGACATATCAAGAAGAAAAAGGTAATAATGTTGATTGATTCGGGTAGAACCCATAATTTTATTCATTGTAAGATAGCCAAAGAATTGAATTGCTTCCTATATCTAGCACCAGAGTGTCGAGTGATGGTTGTAAGTGGAGGAACCATAAATTGCTCTGGAAAGTGCCATAATATCAAGCTATCCATGGGAGAATATGTATTGAATAGCCCAATGCTTTCCATTCCATTGGGTGGTGCTAAAGTTGTACTAGGAGTCCAATGGCTACAATCCTTGGGTACAATAGCTTTAAATTTTCAAGAACTTTTCATGAAATTTTATTCGGAAGGAAAGGAAGTTGAATTAAGGGGTATCACAAGGAAACCAAGAAAGATAATCAGCTCTAACGGAATGAAAAAGCTTCTAAAGAAAGAACAACGAGGCGTAATTGCACAATTATGTTTGCCAATGGTTCCACATCGAAATCATCTATTTCTCCAGATCTCCAAAAAGTCTTGAACAATCATTCCAAGGTTCTTGAGACTACCAAAGGTCTCCCGCGTATTCATGGTCATGATCATGCTATTCATTTGATTCCAGGAAGTGTTCCTCCAAACATCGGGCCTTATAGATATCCATATGCCCAAAGGAGTGAAATTGAACATATGGTTGCAAAAATGGTAGAGGTTGGTATAATTATCCAACCAAATTTGATAAACAAAGCAAGGGATGAATAGAAGAATGACGAAGTAGGGTGGGAACTCATTCAAAAGTTGTTGAAGATCCCAGTTCCAACAATATTGCGAGAACTTGACAAGGAAGGAAAAATCATATTGGAACCTGAGCATTCACAGAGCCGAGAATTCGATAGCTACGAAATCGATCAATTTCAGAGTATCTCATCAAGTGGAAGAACTTACTCGCTAAAGATTCCACATGGAAGGATGAGAATTTTATACAAAAGCACCAAGAACTACTCAAGCGTTGAGGACAACACTTTTTGAAGGAGAGGGGCATGTTAGGTCCCTATACTACTAGTGTAACCCCTTATTGTTATTAGTACAACCCCCTTATTAGATTGTTGTGCCCATGTAGTCCCCATATTGTTATTATTGTGCCTCATAGAAGTCCACTATTGTTATTATTGTGCCCTTACATTATTATTGTTATGTCGAATCTGATTATATTATGACCCCTTAGACTCCTATATATAGAAAGGAGGTATTGTCATTTGTATCATCCAAGAATTGTTCATTTGTGTAATGTAAAGGAGGTTTCCCCCTCGAAGAGGCTGAGTTCTAAAGCATTGATCTATCTTTTTATCTTTTTGTGAGCTAGTTTTCTAACAGATAACTAGTTCTTCCAAGGGAATCACCAATTGTTGTGGTATTCAAAAACCCCCCATTTTGTTAATAATAGCAGTTAACATTATATTGACTAAATGGGGACCCTTTAAAATTTTTCATTTAAAAAACAAAACTTAGCATTTAGTCATTTCTTTTATTTTTTTAATAAAGAAAAATAACGATCAAAACCTTTTTGGGAACTACTAAACACTTACCTTTTCATATATAATGTGTCTAAAAACCCACTAAAGGACCTTTCTAAAAAACCTCCAAAAAATCAAGCAAAGCATTTAAAATAAGGCCTCCATGGTCTAAATTATCATAAAATCCGACGAAAACAGAAGTCTTTAAACTTTTTAGGCTTGAGTCTCGCATCACATAACACAACCCATTAAGAGTTCTCACTTAAAAAAGATATAGCAAGGTTTGCGAGTTGCGAAATCGCGATGGCGTTTTGGCTTTTATCGCATCGCATTTCAGCTGTCCAAGAAAATAATTTTCACTTACCATAAGCCAATATTGCGATATGTGCTTCATGCCTGGACCCACACCATAAAGTATTAAAAGCAAATATTTCGAGTCTGTCAATTCTATTGCCTAGGATGAGCTTAGTAATTAACCATACGTGAAATAGCTAATTGACAGCTCGCATATTGCATCTCGCAAACACATAGTAGGAGGTAAGAATGCTAAATGGCACATCTTGCGATATTGCGATATGCGATATTACTTCGCAAATCATACAATCACTATCATCGCAGTATAATTGGTCGCCACCCTGGGAGCTTTCATCCTGTTTTTCGACGCAAACATTTATGAGCGATAAAGTTAAGGGATAACGAATCATTAATGGGCATTAGTGGGAAATCACTGCATTTATGTGTGAAAATCCATTTAGCTTGATATGATATCTTGTTATGTGCATTCAAATAATGCTTCTTTTACCACCTTTACAAGATATTTGCATTATTTCATTTTTACATTCATCTTTGAGTATCCGATAACTTTTGCTCTTAATTTCAGGAAAAACCACAGAGCGGAGCATTAAGGACAATGGGGAAGAAAGGCAAGGCTTTAGCCTCTAAGAAGACAGAGATGACTCCCCTGTTCATAGCACCACATACAGCAGAGAGGGAGGGACTTCTACATGGGAGACTATGTACAACATACTAGAGGAGGAACAACCGAGGATTATGGAAACAAATGTTATAGTTAATGGCCAAGATTCCTTAGATGCTTCCATGTTAGAGAATGCTTGCTCGTTCTTGCACTGCGTAGCTGTTCGACTGAAGATAATCCCTTATACCAATATGGTAAAATGGGTTATCGATGAAGCAGATATTTCAGACAGACAATTTAGGACGAGAAGCCAAGAGGTCATCAGATCTTTTACCTCGGACAATTTACAGCTTATGTACCACCTACCAAAGCCACAGGTCATCTACAATAGGCAATTCGTGGAAAAGTTTGTTAAAGAGAATAGCGACCCAGCAGATTTCACCCGTGCCTGGTCGAATAATGAAGAGAAGATGAAGAAAGACAAAAATGGTATGTACACTACTACATCTATTTGTCCCCCTTATAGTTTTTCTACGGCTATGTTATGTCGACTATTTGGTAGACCTGATAGTACCAAGTTCTTCTCAGATTGGTTGCCATTAATTGAAGTGGTCATTAATGGAACTATCATGAATTGGGCCCAAATCTTGTCAAATAATTTAGCAGAATAAAGTATCGAGTACAGAAGGAGAATAAGCATTACTTCAAGGGTTTACCCTCCATTTTTTATGAGAACCTATGTTATGGACGCAATTTGTTTTAGTTCAAAGTTCCACATCATGGGATGGAAATGGACTGTTCATAATCCACTTCCCATTCACGTGTACCATAAGGTCATGTGGGAATCCAATTTTCAACCACATTTTTTAAAGAATTGCCACGGGGTTATGCTCCCTATTTACAAGTGGCTGTATAATCAAGACACCCCTAGATTTTCCCAAGATGCCGAAGTTGACATCCTCCGAGTGGCTAGATGGTTCGGGGAGGAGACATTTACATACATCAGAGTTTTTGGCAGCATCACCTCCCCCCACATCCTCCCATACTATGTTCTAGATAAACTAATGGCTAGGGAGATAGCCTACCAGACAACTAGTGAGAGAGAAATGAGCCATACATTGAAAGAGTCAAAGAAGGCCATTTGGCTTGCATTCCCTGTATAGTGCAGAGAATTTAGACTACATGACCTAGGACATGCATTCAAAGAAGTAGAGAATATTTTATCTGTTATGTTACTATACCAATAGGAGTCATAATTTTTGAATAGCTGAGGTCAAATCTGTAATATGTACATACCTTTGCTTTTTGCATATGTTTTCCATATTCAAAGTATCAAAAAATTTAAAAAGTAAAGAGGGTTTGTCCTAAAAGAAAATCAAAGGACAAAAAGAATAAAAAATGTCAAAAAAGATGAAAGAATGAACCCCAAGAAAGAAAAAGACCATGAAAGTGTGCAAGACAAAATGCCACTACTATTTACTTTTGATGCAGAATAAAAAATTGTGTGCAGCTTGTTACCTTTGCCACAATCCATGGTAATCAAACAATTTAATCTTGGTTATTCCATGTTTTGAATTTCATGTTTATAGATAGAGAATAAAAATTTGACCAAACTGTTTAACCTTGGCAGATAAGTAGGTAGGTAGAGTAAATAAAAGGAGCTCGATAGTTCAATTTAAGCCCTTGGATGTAATAAGGTTAGACTTAGTTAGAATACCATTGTAAAATAAAAGAAAAAGGATTTGATAAAGGTGTTCTAGCCTAAGTGCACCCTAATAAAGAGAAGTAAAAATGGTAGAATGAGTAGGTGGGTAAGTAGAAGAATGGTTGCAGAATTGTGATGATTGTTAGATAAAAGCATGTTGATCACCTTCATCATCAAAATTCCAAGTATGGATGAAAAATTGAGCATTTACCAAAGTGCACAAATTCAATTGATTAACCTCCCTCATTCATTACATTTTTTCACTTAACTAATTTCCCATAAGCAAAGTCTTAAGTACCTAAAATCTTATGTTAAAGGGGTTCAGAGCATTTCTCTGACTTCTGGAGGGACCGGACCCTTGGCCCAATAACTTATAGGTCCTAAGTACTAAAAGTCCCATCATAAGCATTTACCCTTCTTCACATCACCTCATTTTCCCTAACAAATCCCCTTTCCTAAGGTAAAACACCATTTTCTCCTAAAGAAAAGCCATTCCCCCAAGCAAACCCCTTTTCTGAAAAAACCCACAAAAATAACACTAAGCCTAGGTTATAATGTGTTTTTAAAAGCAAATAAGTTATAAATACACATTTAACTTGGTGCTAAGTTATTTTCCACTTTCAATTCATATTAACTTTTGACTTTATTTATATTAAACTCCCGAGAAAATAACCATTTTCCCTATGTATTTATTAAAACCCCTTAATATTAATATCCCGTCCCAAAGTTTGAAACATAAACTTTATTAGTGAATGATTAATGGGTTAATTAGTCGATCAGCGGCTAATTAACAACCAAAAACCTCTGCCGAATAAAACAAGATTAATTAATCAATCTATGGTTAATTTAGAATCAACCTCCACTAATGAAATCATCCATGACGCCCTTAATCCGCCATAATTCGTGATTAATTAATCCTGCCACGCTTAAACCTCTGTCGGGCCCCAATTTTACTAAAAACCTTTTGCCCCCATCCTTGAATCCACAAGAACCAAGGATGGCTACTCCAGTTGCATTGAATGTCCTACTAATTTCTACTCCCCACAGGAACTTAGACCATCTCCCTTTGGCGGATAAAGACTTTCAAATCAAAGATACCTCCGTCCAAGAATCCCCATTGAAATTATAATGCAGGTACAGAGACCAGTACTTAAAACACGCAGACAAGATAGGTCTTTGGGAATCATATTTACCCAAGTACCAATTCCCTAGAGTTCATATCTTCCCTGATATTGTCCATTACTACCATATGAACTACAGTCCCACCCACAGAGTAGTGATGACTCCTGACCATACTGTATTATTTACCATCACTGCTGAATCCATAAATGAAATGTTGGAGTTGCAACCAGGACAAAAATTGACCCCCCTTTCTGTTGGAGACCTGCTTAACAGATTCCGTACACTCACCTCCATCAAACTTGCTCAGTTATTCCAGACCTTCATTAGGGAAGAGCAATACATTCCAAAGGACCCTCCCCCATACATGTGGACTATATTCTCTGATCTTGGTTGAGACATCATAGCAATGATATCCAGTGTGCTAGGCCAAACTACAAGTGAATTTGTTGATTAGATTATTATAGCCTTCATGTCCATTTACACTCTTGGACATCCCCCTACCATCATGTTTAACTATGCTAAGTTCATTGCAGATAAGATGCATGATCAATTCATGGGGATGGACAATGAAAGAGTATTCAAATATTCATCAATTTTATATCATCTGTTCCTGTACTATCAAGCTGATAATTCCCATTTACACTCCAAAAGCTTGATACTAGAGGCAACCCTAGATCAATAGTCTTCTGGACTTCATTAATCCATCAATATGACTCTCCATATACTTATACAGATTTCATAGATCTCTTTGTGCACCTAGTGGCAACTATGTTGTTAGGAAGTCCTCCCCCGATAATCAGTGCAGATATCAGGAGGATCCTACAGTTGTCCAAACAATATAGAGTGGGAGATTGGTACTTGTACCAAAATCACAATGAAATCAGAATATATGGTTGTGAGTTAGCATCCTACAAACTTCCAAGATACATCCCCATGAGATTGTTTTCTCTTGAGTACTACAGGCAAATGATTAATTTAGAAGAGGTACATTTTGTGAAGGCCAAGAAGAAAGCTCAACTTAGAACAAAAGATCAATTTGGCCCCTTTATATGCAACAGTAGGTAAGCAGGAAAGGAAGCAGAAAAAATCCTTCAAAGGCTTAAACTAAAACAAAGTTTCATATGGAGATATGACCCTTTAGATTTCATCTGCAATAGAAGAAAAAAGAACAAATTATCTCACTATATCCACCATAGAATTCCAGAAATAGAACAATATGTAAATCAACTAGAATGGGTGGAGAATACTTTAGTAGACCGAGATAGCACAGAAGTTGTTGTCGATAATGTGTTGATTGATTTAGAAAGAAAACTTGATGAAGATTCCTTTGTACAGGTGCCAGGAGAATCCCAATCCCAAAGGGAAACACAGGAACATAGTGAGAAACTAGCAGAAGAAGGACCTCAAGAGCAAGAAGAATCAAAGAAACCAGACATATCAGAAGAGTTGGCTCAGCCAGAACACATCATGAATAATACTCCTATTGTACAGACTCCTCTAAATGAGGAGAAGAATCCAAAAAGAGATAGAGAGGAGGCCACTCCTTCTAGCAAACCTGTTGCACAGACTTATGTCAAGAGGCAAAGATTAAATCCTTTCTCAGAACAAGAGTTCACAGAGGAAACAGCAGGAACTACAAGTACAAAAAGAGCAGAAAGTAGGCATACCACTCCCTCTGGAGGTACACAAGAACCTTCCACTTCACAGGCTCAAATGCTAGAGAGACAACAGAGCGTGGAAGTATCCTCATTCAGGGCTCCAACTGGCCAAAACCAGGACATTAGAGAGAAATACAAAGAAATAAAGGCCAGAAATGAAAGATTGAAGGCCCAAAGTTATGCACAATATCTTAAAATGGATCCCACTAATAAAACAAGGCTAATGTCAGCCTTTGATGTAAAAGAAGGTAAGATGTAGATGACTTTCATGTAGCCTACCACACAGCAGCCCAAGTCAATACCAGATTACTTGAAGACAAACTTTGAAGTGTGGGCGAAGGATATACATCCTATCGACCAAATAGAACTACACAAACAGATCGAGGAAATAGTCTATTCCACGTTAACCAGCAAGGTCATTGTAGTGCATCAACTCCAAAATTCACTGAATAATATATCAGCACAATCTAGTTAGAGAAGGCCTCTTCGCAGGCCAAGGATACCGGGATAAAGTCCTTAGAGGACTTAATCATAGAGTTGGGGCATGATCCTAAGGATGTAAAGGCTACAGAAAAACTAATCAAAAAGAAAAATGATGACATAGCTGCATTGAAAAAGCAACTCAAAATTCCTCCTCTGCATCATCCACAAACAGCTAAAGTATTGGAAACTTGGAAGGAAGAGTAGCTTATGGACCTAGTCCTTAAGCTGAATAATCAACTAAAAGAAATAGAGAAAGAGCTGGATACTTGTTACAGTCTAGACATAGTGAGCTGGCCACCACTCCACAGACTGTCATTCCTACAGTTTCTACAGCAGTGCCCTCCACATTCGCTGCGTCCTTAGCACCAACCGTTCCACCAACTACAGCTCTGCCGGTCACAAGTACATTTACAAGCGCGAGTACATCCACAGAAAAGACAACTGAATTGGTAAAATCCATGGAGGAAATGACCATCCAGGCTACTGAGGTCAAAAAGCTTAGAGAAAAAGTGTCAAGTTTGGAAACTGATTGCAAACTTGCACAGATACAACAGAAAGAAGAAGCTCAAAAGAATCAAAAAATGGGAGAAAGGATAAAAGTCCTTGAAAAGGACTTGACATTTCAACAACCACTAGGAGGTATAAAGGAAATTTTTTGGGCCAACATCATTGACTCTGTCAATGATGTTTGGCCATCTATTCAAGTAGTTTTTGAGCAAACTGAACTGGTAAAAGTGGCCACATAAGCAATTCACAAGACAATGTAAGAGTTGGGAGACAAGCCTGAAGAGGCTAACCAATTGACAGCACTCTTAAACAGCAAGAATATGTATCAGTTGGATGAACTGCACATAGAAGATAGAACAGGAACTATCATATAAATCAAGAAGATTCTTACGAAAAGGAACCTTATGCTCAATCTTGAGAAAAAATGCCAAAGCATCCAAGCTAATATTGATAAATTTATCACAAAGTTTGGTATTTTAAGGGAAAAATGACTCCCTAGTCCTATGGTAATCCATGACAAGCTTGTGATCCAAGATGATTACGTTGAAAGACTAAACAAGTTGGCCAATATCCAAGCTAGTACTTCAGGGGTAAAAGCTCTGCCCACAGGAAAGGTTTTATATGATAATCTGGAAAATCTATTTTTTCTAGAGCATGAGGTAAAGCACCTATTCATCAGAAAGCCAAATTTTTCCAAGCACACCGAAGCTGATGAGATATATAGAAAGATGATAAAGATGAAATTACTTGAAGGTGAATGGTAGATGAAATTGACATATTTACTATAAAGTTACCATAGTAAATCTATGTGACAACCATGTAAAATAGATGAAACAGAGTCAAAGTGTAGCAGGTAAAGAGTATTAGTAGATTGAAGACATAAAGTGATTCCAGCACATAGGAATCAAACCATTCAAAGAGCCAAATTCGAATTACAACAGCCAACACAGTCACAATAAAAGGGACAGCAAGAAGACAATTATCCATCTGTCTCTATCTTCGTGCTTGAAGATATTTTTGGTTTCTTAGAATAATTCTCATATTGTTATGAGATATTTTGTAACATTTTTTGTATAAATACTTCACAATTTGAAGTAATTAAGGTGGATTAAAATACATTTTTGTAGACATTTTATATCAAGCTAAGGAGCTATTGTATTCAAGACTGGACTGGTTTTGCTGGGTCATGAAATAAAGCTAAAGACATTTCATTGGATTCTTGTGCATAGTTGGAACCAGATAAGTGTTATCTCTTCAAGTTTAAATATTTTTTTCTCGTCATGTTATAAATGTTCACATGTTTTCTCTATGAAATATGAATAGTAAACAAGGAATGATATCTCAGAATTAGCTTAAATGCTCTCTCTTTTGTTTGTTTACTTTCTCTTTGTTTTATGCTAAACTATCTTGGTCTAGGAATTCTTAATTGCTCCCTTACTTCCATAGTTTCCCCCCTTTAGGTCCATAGTAAATGATTCTTAGTTTCCCTTTGCTACTGATCTCCTTCTCTTCTTCATCTTGATCCTAGTTTAAGGATTTTTCATTGCCCTTTTACCCTAGTTAGGACTACCTCATCCATTTGAACCTGCAGATTTTCTTTTTGCTATGCTAGACTGCCCTGTGAACTCTTCCTTCAGTAATTAATTTGATCCAGTTAAACCACTATTTAATTTACTCCATAGCCCAATGGCCTGAATACTTGTTCTGCCCATCTGTTCCCTTAAATCCACCATCCAATCAAACCAAAACATCATGTGCACTAAGAACTAGCCTGAAATCCTACCCAAACAAAGTTAAATTATAAAGAGAGAGCCCTCTCTTGACTTAGGTTGGCTAGAACCTGAGTCTAAAATATTAGGTTTGTGGTTACCTCGGATTATTCCTTCATTTTATAACTTCGAGGAAAGACTTCTGAGTGATAACACTATCTCTGCAATTACCCAAATTCCCTGGACGACAATATGACCCATTTGGCACAATCAAGAATTTCACCACCATGGTGAAAATAAAAGTATTCACCAATGAGGAGGATGCTTTTGATGATATATTTTTGCAGAAAAAAACCCATTCAGAAGTGAAACATATGGCCCAACTACTTTTTGACCATGAAGTTCTGGAAAAATTTACAGTTACAGAGAAAGAAGGCTAGCAACAGTCCCATTGGACCAATTGTTAATTGAACCAATAAGGAATCCTACTCCCAGTGTGACTATAGAAGGTGACTCCAAAGAAAACTCCAAATCCGATTCAAGAGCAGAATCTCAAGAAAAATCTATCAGGGAATCACAACATTCATCAGAGAATGGAAAAGGCAGAAGCATCGAGGACACGGCCCAATCTACACAATAGATAGTTGAACAAGCTTTAGCTAGCAAGTAGGTTGAAATCCCTACTACCTCTGTGAAACCAATGAAACCCATGGTAATTGACTTAGAGGAGGAGTGGGATAATTTTAATAAAAGTATCCATATAGAGGAATAGGTGCCAAAGCTACAAACACTACAACACAAGACAAATCTGGAAATTATAGTGGAAGAAACTGCAAATGAACCTGAAGTAGAGCATACCCTTGCTACCCCCACCTCTGAGATAATTCTGAATATTGAAGAAATACCCCCTTTGGATGTATTCTATAGCCCACATCATAAGTTTGTGGTGAAAAGGAAAAGAAAGAAAAGAAAAATGGACTCCATGACTGTTACTACCCTTGAAAATGAACTAATGGATGTTCTATGTAAAGACTCACCTGTTGATCCATCCGCCAACTTAACTGGACTCTTGTAGTTTCCAGGGGCTTATGCTACAACGACCATAGATAAAGTAACAAAAGTCCAAACATTTCTTAGAGAAAAGGAAAATAAAATAACGTCACTCAAGCAACAATTACAACAAGTCAAATCCAACCAACAGGCAAAGATATAGTTGGCCAAGCTTGAACAGGAATTTGAAAAAATGCAAATAAAACATCATATCAGCTTAGCCGAGAATGAAGCACAGGTGTAGACTATAACTGCTCTTCATAAATACAATCCAAAAATCGATCTTTTTATCCCTGAAGCAGTCAAACTTAATTCCCAGTTGATGCATCAGAAAGAATTACGGTGCCAGAAGATTGCACACTGGAAATCTTATTGTGAAATAAGTGATAAACTGACAAGTCAAGTTGTAGAAATGCGACTTGAATATGATGAGATCTTTAAAAAGGTTTATGATCACGTCACCTGGAAAAATACGGAGGAGGGAAGAAAATCCGACCTGCCCAAGCTTGAAGAATCACATAAGGAAATTCTATTTGCAAGCTGGGATTCTCGGCTAAACGAAGCAGAAAAAGAAACAGTGGATGCGACGAAAGTAGCAAACATTATCACAGAAATTATAAATGAGAATTTGCATGGTGCCAATCTAGTAGCAGAGTCCATTCTAGGGTTCCTTCCAGATGCAAAACAGCTTGAACAATAATGGAAATAGGAAGCAGAAGTGATAAGGAAAACAACCAGGCTAGACTGGGAGGCATATTGGCAACATTTGGTCAAGCTTCATAGCCAATGGATGACCTTGCAATGCCTAACCAGCTCTGCCGAGAAAATGGTGCCAGCGCTGAATGATGCCGTATTCGATGGATAGTTGAAAGCTGAAGTTGGACGGCCTACAAAGCTGAAGCCTATGGTGGATATCTACGATCTAAAGGATCAAATGCAGCATAGTTAGTCACCCTATTTACTTTAATTTTGATTTTATTTTTGTATAAATTGAGGCAAGTTGTTTAAACCTCCTCAACTATTTTTGTAATATTCTATTTTTAGCCTTATAGTTTTAGTATTTAAACCCCTCTCATGCATTTAGAGAGGGGTCCGGAATTTTATCAGAAACTCTCTTCAAAACATTCACTTTTGTCCCTTTGAGGAAGTTCTGGTGAAATATATGGAACAGGATTTATTTTTATCTGACTTAGCATCTCTACCTTGTGTACTCTTAGATGATGTTGAATGGATTGAAGATAGATCAATATTGTTGAAACACATGGGTAGGACGTATTATAAATAGTACTTTTATCTTGTAATCCTTTTTACTTATGTATTAAGCAATCTTTTCCTTTTAAATTATTTATGTATTAAATTCTGAATTTCGACTATCATTAGTGCACTTCTGTATGATGATGATCTTTATTTTATGCTACATATATGAATAAATCTTTATGCGATACATTTCTCACAATCATTTTGGCTAACTTTTTATACGAAACAATTATTGTTAAAACAAATTCTCTTCTAATCATAATTGAATTATCTTTATTACCAATTGCTTTTAGAAATTATTGTAGATTGCATACATCAAGTTTATCCCAAGTATATTATGATTAGATAGCTTTAGAAATTAGAAGTTGCATGCATTTGTGAATGATTAGTTTAGAATAGATTACTGTTAGCTTAAAGTGTTATTTCAAACACATCACACTGGTGGGCTCCAGTATTGCAGCAATAATGTTGCAACTTTTGGGGTTCCCTTCTTTACTTTTATCAACCCGATAGTTCATAACAAACTTGGAAGCGACGGTGCTATATGCACAAGTACTAGCTCTTACTACAAGCTGTCACTTGATCAGCTGGCACAAGTTCGCTAGGAGTTTAAGCCAACTTCTATGAGTTCTTAGAAGAATCTTTTAACTATGATGGATGAAATCTAACTCAAAACAGGCCAATCTACTTGCAGAAAGAAGCTAAAAGCTGAAAGGAAATGCAAACGCTAACAAACCCTAGTTTTACCGACTAACCCTACTGGTGTAAGAAAATAGAAGAAAGCTGCTAAAATGGATGCCATTGACTCTTGGAAAGGTAAAATGCATGTGACTAAGCTACTTCTGATGGAAAATATGGAAAAATTATCTTTTTGTATTTTTGAGTAATTTTGCAGAATTATTATGCATGTGCTTTAACTATTTTGACTGTGCAGAGGTTGATTGGCGAAAGGAAATGGAGTGGCCACTTGTAGGAGGTTCGGAAGGTGATAAGAGGGCCTAAGTGGTCCCTAACACCCTTCTAGAGAATTTCACAGTGATCAGATCTCTAAACGCTGCTCACGTGAGCTTCTACAGGAAGTCTGCAAGGGTTCTGCAAGATGTTCTACAAGAAGATCCGAAAGAGGATTTTGGAGGGTTGATGGTGGAAAAATAGTGAGAAAGTGGAAATGAAGGATGGATGAGGATGAAAAGGGGCCTAGGACCTGGTAAATGAGGATAAGGAGTGATTGAGGTGGTTGGATTCATTCAAGGATGGAAGGAACAATGTTGCACAAGAATGTAGGAATTAGGGCAAATTGGAAAAGTGTGGCAAATGAAGGGAAGGAATCTTGGATTAGGAGTTGGAGAAGGTTGTATGATGGAGGAAGGATATGCAGGGAGGTATTACAGGTACTCTGCACACTATTTTCCAAAATTGATCGAACAAAGACTAGGAAAACCAAAGATCTAGCTATTTTGACCTAATCTGACCTAAAAACCAGAAACATAATGAACAGATGTTTATAAACAGTAAATCATGCAAGATAACTATGAAAACTAAGCAATAATAGATATAAACATGCAAGTAAAATTGGTATCAACGTTTTCAACTAAAAATCTAACACTAGCAATTGCATGGAAAGGCAAAAACAGTGTTTTTGTGGCAGCAAGTATGTCTTGGTCTCAGCTCATGGTCCCAAAGAGGGAGAGGTGAGATCAAGGATTGCTTGATGGCCTTTTTGCGGATCTTTTTTGTTACCAAACTATCAAATCAACCTAAAGCATGAAAAGCTACTTTAACCGTCAAAAAACAACCTAAGTAACAAAGCAAGATTTTAACCTAAATAGTAGAAATTATACTATGAATGCAGCAAAGACACATAAAAGTACACAAAGGAGGTACTGGCACTTGGGTTGGGCCCAACCCCAAGATCTATAGCCTCCTAAGAAAGATTAGAGCTGGTGCAAAGCTGGATTCATCTTTATTGATCAAAAAATAATAGTTACATCCCAAAAACTGTCTATAAGAAAAAGCTCGAAAATGTGATGATACAGAGCTGCACTAAAGTGTGAAAATAGCCTAACAAAATGACTAACCTACTGACTAAACTCTGACTAACTCAACTGAGGCCCTAGGCCTTCTTATTTATACAAATTGAGGACTCCAACAATCCTCCTAAACTTTAGGAACAAGGCTACCGAAGCTTGCAGTTAACAACAGTCCTACTTGACTTGCTTGGCTGCCCCTTGTCCTCCAAGTTTTTGATGGAAAATTCGAGGTAAGGGTGCATAAATGAAGGTGGCACCTTCCTACAAATCCTCTCCCTTGTTCTTCCATGAATTTGGCTGCTAAGTGATCATTAAACATTTGATTTTGTCTCAAAATTGACCAAAAATCTGCATAAAGCACACATTAGACTTTTTGGCATAATGACTACCTCAATTTACTCAATTAGCATAAATGTAATAGAAAACATGCAATAAACTAATGAGAATGGTGGATTAAGTCGAATTAGGATGCTAAATGAGCCCATATAATTACCCATTTCTGGGGCTCATCATCACCCCCTACTAAAGGTGTTGCTCATCCTCTGAGCAACTAATCAATCTCCACATCTTGGATGGCCCTGGTGGCCTCCCTATCATCCCAAGCTTCTGAAGTGGTTTTCTCATGTGTTCCATAAAATTCTGCCTTCTTGTCAATGTCCTTCCACTGCTCCTTCTATTCTGCTTGTTTGAATTCTTGTGCTTTTCCTGGCCTTAAAATACATGGAGGGTTGTCTTTTTCCTTTTCCTTTTTGTTTTGTAAGTGTGCTTAATGCAGCAAGCACAAATGTTACCTCCCTTGCCAAGATTTCAGGGGATGTTTCTTTCTGCTGCTCTTTCCCTTCACTTCCTGTACAAATCTCTATGCCCACTATTTCTGCTTGTGTCACTGATATCTCAGGGTGTGTCTGTTCTTTCTCTTGTTGGGTGCCTGCCTTGGCTGTGGAAGCCTCCTTTTGGGCTTTCATGGCCTTTTACTTGGCACTCTTTGTCATTTTTCCCTTCTCTGTTTTTACTATTTTCTCCTTTTCTGTTTTAGGCTCAGCAGTCTTGTCAAATTCCTCTTCTTCCTTATGTTCTTCCTTTGTTTTGCCCTCTGCTTGAATGTCTTGTGCTCCCTCATCAATGTTCTTCTCAATTTCTTCAGTTTTCTCTTCCTGAATCCTCCTGGCATGGTGTTGAGTGCTTCTTTTTGTGTTTTAACCAGAAAAGAAATTGCTCAGGTGGAAGAAAAAATAGTCAATCACTGAAACAGAGGATAGGTGAATTTGCTTTTTTTTAGATCAAAGATGGAATTTCTCATGTGCTCCTTACAATATCAAATGGCAATAATTCCCCTGTTTAAAAACTACTGTCACCCAGAATTTGGTCTGTCTATTTATGAAAGAACATAATTTTTTGTTTTTTCACAAAACAAAGCATAAGGACACAGGTTCTTTTTCAGCACATTGATAGATATGTAAATTCGGCTTTTTTCACACACATAGGTTAGCCTCTGTTGCTGCATGTATCTTCTTTATAGGAAAATTAAAAATGATGAGGAGATTTCAGATGCAGAGAAAAAATTGGGTAAACTCAGTGAAAGATGCAAGCAGACTTTCACTTTTTTCTCAATGCACAGGCAGACTTTTACTCTCGCTTTTCAATCTCGTGTCATGTTCAATTCACCACTTTGCACAAAAAAATCATGCACAGAGAAGTTTTCCCGGTCCTTTCTCATTTTGAGCTTGAAATTTGATGAAAATCCTGGGTTTTCTTTCTGCAGGGCTGTTTTCTGCATTTCCTGTAGAAGCCTTCCTGTAAAAGTCACCTGGCTCTTGTAGAATGAAATTGTGCTTCCTATAGAACCTGATAGGCGGGATATTTTCAAAAAAATAGGCAAAAATCTGGCGGAGGGTGACTGGTTAGCTGCTCTGGGAGTGGTAGATGCATACTCTAGTCGAGAATGTCGTGAAGGCACAGTGAACAAAGAGTGGTGGATGCGTTAACTGAGCTGTCTTTTAACTGCTGGCGTGATTCGTGGTGAGGAGATGAGGTGGCCAGATGTACGTTGGCCCCATGCAGACTGCAGTGCTGTTATAAAACTGTATGTTGCTTGCCTGTAATCACTTCCATCAATTACGTTGGAGTTTAAACAGCCACCACTACTTGTTTTCAGTTTTCTTCCCGAGATGGCTGAGCACATGTGCCGATTGCACCCACTGAGTGTTGTTTGAACTAGATGAGGGTGGCCAATTAGTTGGCCACCGATCTTGTTTAATCACAACCATCTCACTATCCACGTAGTTCTTAAATTACATTCATGCAACAGAGGAACAGGTTTAGTCATGTTCCTGGAAGTCGAATGCATTTGCTGTGAGGTGCTGTGGCATTTCCTTTTGTTGCATGCCTTCATTTCTGTGGGTGCATGTTGGTTTGGTCACTGATATGCGGCTATTTTTCTTGTGCAGCTATCCTCTGGCTGGATGTAAGTTGTAGGAGTTTGTTTCAACATTCAAATTTGCACCGTCATGCTGCTGATGCTGGATTTTTGCAAGATAGTGACTTGTTTTGTCCATAGCTCCCAAACAATAGACAGGATTGACTTGAAACTTTCTGAGCATGTTTCTATCATCATTATGCACCTCCCATAGCAAAATTGTGGTCAATGGATACACAGATTTTGAGAAAAACTAAAACTAGCTGAAGGTGACAGAGGTCAATTTCTTGAAAACCGTGCACTGGAATTAGCTGAAATTGCTTGGGCAGGTTACTATCACCCATATGCATCTCCACATGAAACAGGTTTTGAAATGGATGCATGGATATGGAGAAAATGCAAAAATGGCTTAAGGTGATGGAGTCTGATTTCTTGGAAACCGTGCACTAGAATTGGCTGAAATTACTTAGGCATGTTCCATCATCCCTATACAACTCCGCATAAAACAGTTTTTTAAATGGATACATGGTTTTCAAGTTAGGGAAAAAACAAATTTCTGCTCTATGTATTTTTGTATCAAAGAATTCTGTAATTTTTGCATAGTAAGGAAAAAATGAGCTTGGGCTGTAATGCAAACTTGGGTCTCAGCTGATAAGGAATCTAGACGGAGGGTAATAGGTATGGTGAGTGAAAAATTGCTACTTCATTTTTCATTAAGGAGTTTTTGCTGGCAGTATGAAGAAAACAGGATTTCTATGTGTCACTGAGCAGGAACATAAAAAAATGAGTTCAATGGAGGTGTACGGAGATGGAAAAAGGTGACATATGGTGATGGATGGAAGCAGGGATGTTTACAGGCCTCATGGACAGATTCCCAACCTTCGAGTCCTCCTCAGACACCGATCTTGGCTTGTTTGTAGGCTCTACAAGATCTTCCTGTAGAAGACATAGAACTTCCTGTAGAAGGTGAAATCTCAATCCGAATGAGACCAAATCTTGGGAAAGGGTAGTGGTCATGGAGGAATGGATTGTGAGGGATGCTTGCAGCCTGGTGCTGACTTCTGTCTTTGTCTTGTGCAATCCTCTTAACCTGTAATGTCTTTCCTGCAACCTGTAATTATTCAATAGAAATTAGGTTTATTTTTATTTTTCTCTTTTCTTCTTTTTTTTTCTTTTTTTTTAAAAACAACTAGGGCACCTCAAGGAGGTTTTCATCCTAATCCTCTGTCTTGGGTGCCTCCAAGGGATATTTTTACCCAGGGATCTTATTGTCGTTTTCTTTTCTCTTCTTTCCAACCCATTGACCGCCTCATGGAGGTTTTCAATCAATGAGCCAATTTGAGGCGCCTCTGAGGAAGTTTTCACCTTAGATTTTTATTTTCCTCTTATTTTCTTTTATTTTTTATTTTTTCTTTTTTCTTTTTTCTTTATTCCTACCCTAACCTACTTGAAAAACAAAATCATTTTCAAGTATAAGAATACTTCCAATGGAGCCGTGTGCACATCGATATTATAGACAAAATGATGTGGAGGCTTAAAATGCATGCTTTGACAGATATCCAGATTTCAGAAACCAAATGATTTGACTTTGAAGGGATCAACCAAGGTTGAGGAAGACAGTACTGCTGCAACTTAGTGACCGTCTGGAACCATATCTCAATATAGCTCTAATATCCTTGGTCTTTTTGCTGATCTGAATCATTCTTCATGTCACCTTCTATAGAGACCTTCTCATCTTTCTCTTTTTGTTGATTTTTCTCTTGAATACATGGAGGATTTGATAGTAACCATGAGGGAGCACTCTCATTCTCTGATTCTGATGTCTTCTCTTCATCAAATGTAGCCCATGGTGCTTTGATCTCCTCTTTTGAATCTTCTTTTGCTGGATGTGTTCCTTCAATGTTGTCAATATAATCTTTGTTTTGCAATACTCTTCCTGAGCTATGGTGAATATCACTGAGCTCAAGAGGAGTTGTTTGGACATGTTATGCCTCAGCATTGTAATTGAGTTGAGCTACTCCAATGTGTGGGTTTGAAAATGGTGGTACGGGTAGTTGAGTGCGGGTGTATATTTGAGATGGATGTGGATGGGGTTGTGGTTGGGCAGGTGGTTTCCCACTATATACTTGTTGAACCTACCTGTTATTTGGGTTCGGGTTCGGTTGAGCAAGCATTTGGGGCTGCCTTGGTGGATCAGGAGGCGATAGTTGCGGTTGAGTAGGTGGTGGAGACAAAGGATCGGGAGGAGAGTTGTACTAGGGCCTGCACCCTTGATGAGGTGCATTCCACTGAGGCTGTGGCTAAGCGTAGGGGTGAAATGAATGAGCAGCTAGTTGGGCATAATATGGAGATGTGAAGGACCAAGGAGGAGGTATGGACCAGGAAGGATGAGCAGGGGGACCCCAAGAAGGCATAGAAGTGGCTTGATAGGGGTTGTAATAGGTCTAGGATATCCCCTGCATTCCCTGCTAGTAAGGTATGGGTCCACGTGACCTCCTTTGGTTCATATAATAGAGTGGTTCAGTCGCTCCTTTGGCCCTCTGATATGCAACTTTAATTCCGGGCAAGGAAGGGCACTGGTTCGTAGGATGGTCTTTTTCACAGAAAAAACACACTTCTATAGAGTGCAATGGACATTCATTCCTAGGATGCTTTCTAGTGCATCTAGGACAAAAGATGTCCAAAGCTCTCTCGGCTTCCTCTTGCTTCCTTTGGATCCACAAGGTATCCAATTGCATGGCAAGAAACTGCCTCATATGACTCTTGAAATCTTCCAACATATCTTCACATTCACCTTTCCCAACATAAAAGGATGAGTTGGAAGAAAAGGTACTACTCCCAACATTTATGTTTTCAACCATTTGCTCCAAAGGAATGTTTTCTTCTTCTTCTTCTCCCCTAGAGGTTCTTCAAATATGTCTTGTTGTCCACCTAAGGGTTTTTCTTAGTCACAGCCATCGAAGAAGAGAGAAGGTTGGTTGTGTGAAGCAGTGGGGGTGTTGTGCAAACATTTTTCTGACTTATCTCTACTCCTACAAGGCATGAAAAGAAATATTTTTGGTTGATCTTTGTTTTTTTATGCTTATACCTGCAAAACTGAAATAGATTGAACTGCAACTAACTAAAATCTATCTTGCTGAAATGAAAATGCAGAATTGAAATGAAAGCAGGAAATGACTAATCTATGTTGGTGAAATGAAATTACAGAAATGAAATGCTAAGCTATGCTTGCAGAATGGAAATTGCAGAATTGAAATGCTAATCTACGCTTGCAGAATTGAAATGCTAACCTACGTTTGCAGAATTGAAACTGCGGAATTGAAATGCTAATCTACGCTAGCAGAATTGAAATTGCGGAAGGGAAATGCTAATCTATGAAAGTAGGAAATGTCTAATCTACTTTTGTGGAAATGAAATTGCAGAATGGAAATGAAACAACTACTCTACTCTTGCTGAAATAAACTACTGAGCAGAAGGTTGCAGCAGAAAATAGAAGAAAAACAGCAATCACAAGTACTTTGATGCTTCCCTGGCAACGGCGCCAAAAACATGGTGGGCTCTAATATTGCAGCAATAATGCTACAAATCCTGGGGCTCCCTTATTTACTTTTATCAACCCGGTAGTTCGTAACAAACTTGGAAGCGACGGTGCTATATGCACAAGTACTAGCTCTTACTGCAGGTTGTCACTTGATCAGCTGGCACAAGTTTGCTAGGAGCTTAAGCCAACTTCTATGAGTTCTTAGAAGAATTTTTTAACTGTGATGGATGAAATCTAACTCAAAAGAGGCTAATCTACTTGTAGAAAGAAGCTGAAAGCTAAAAGGAAATGCAAACCCTAGAAAACCCTAGTTTTACCGACTAACCCTACTGGTGCAAGAAAAGAGATGAAAGTTGTTGAAATGGATGCCATTGACTCTTGGAAAGGTAAAATGCATGTGACTAAGCTACTTCTGAAGGAAAATATGGAAAAAAACATATTTTTGTATTTTTGAGTAATTTTGCAAAATTATTATGCATATGCTTTAACTATTTTTGACTGTGCGGAGGTTGATTAGCGAAAGGAAATGGAGTGAGCACTTGCAGGAGGTTGGGAAGGTAAGAAGAGGGCCTAAGGGGTCCCTATCACCTTTCCAAAGAGTTTCACAGTGATTAGATCTCGAAAAGCTGCTCACGTGAACTTCTACAGGAAGTTTGCACGGGTTCTACAGGATGTTCTGCAAGAACATCCGAAAGAGGATTTTGGAGGGTTGATGGTGGAAAAATGGTGGGAAAGTGGAAATGGAGGATGGATGAGGATGAAAAGGGGCCTAGTGCCAGGTAAATGAGGCTAAGGAGTGATTAAGGTGGTTGGATTCGTTCAAGGATGGAAGGAATGATGTTACACAAGAATGTAGGAATTAGGGCAAATTGGAAAAGTGTGGCAAATGAAGGGAAAGAATCTTGGATTAGGGGTTAGTGCAGATTGTATGATGGAGGAAGGATAGGCAGGGAGGTATTACAGGTTCTCTACACACTATTTTCCAAAACTGATCGAACAAAGACTAGGAAAACTAAAGATCTAGCTATTTTGACCTAATCTGACCTAAAAACCAGAAACATAATGAACAGAAGTTTATAAATAGGAAATCATGCAAGATAACTATGAAAACTAAGCAAGAATAGATCTAAACATGCAAGTACAACTGGTATCAACTTTTTCAACTAAAAATATAACACTAGCAATTGCATGGAAATGCAAAAACAGTGTTTTTGTGGCAGCAAGTATGCCTTGGTCTTAGCTCATGGTCCCAAGGAGGGAGAGGTGAGATCAAGGATTGCTTGATGGCATTTTCACAGATCTTTTCTATTACCAAACTATCAAATCAAACTAAAGCATGAAAAGCTACTTTAACCATCAAAAAACAACCTAAGTAACAAAGCAAGATTTTAACCTAAATAGCATAAATTGTTCTATGAAGGCAGCAAAGACACATAAAAGTACACAAAGGAGGTACTGGCACTTGGGTTGGGCCAACACCAAGAGCTACAGCATCCTAAGAAAGATTAGAGCTGGTGCAAAGCTGGATTCATCTTTATTGATCAAAAAATAATAGTTACATCCCAAAAACTGTCTACAAGAAAAAGCTCGAAAATGTGTTGATACAGAGCTGCACTAAAGTGTGAAAATAGACTAACAAAATGACTAACCTACTGACTAAAATCTAACTACAATCTGACTAAAATCTAACTAACTCAACAGAGGCCCTAAACCTTCTTATTTATACAAATTGAGGACCCCAACTATCCTCCTAAACTTTAGGAACTCGGCTGCCAAAACTTGAAGTTAACAGCAGTCCTACTTGACTTGCTTGGTTGCCCCTTGTGCTCTAAGTTTTTGATGGAGAATTCAAGGTGAGGGCTCATAAATGAAGAGGACACCTTCCTACAAATCCTTTCCCTTATTCTTCCACGAATTTGGCTACCAAGTGCTCATTAAACCTTTGATTTTGTCTCAAAATTGACCAAAAATATGCATAATGCACACATTAGACTTTTTGGCATAATGACTACCCCAATTCACTCTATTAGCATAAATGTAATAAAAAATATGCAATAAACTAATGAGAATGGTGGATTAATTTGAATTAGGAGGCTAAATGAGCCCATATAATTATCCATTTCTGGGGCTCATCACACACATCACCCCATTTAGCACAATCATTAAACAGATTGGGAAACTGGTCCCATTATCCCTAGTCGGAGCCACTATTCCAAATAGAAAAGGAGCTGCTTTAAGGTCTGGACCGGGTGGTTTTCCCCCATGTTGAGGCAACGATTTTCGAGGCTTCAACAGGCTAACACATTAGGTTTGATATACCCTTTGTCCAACATCTGTTTCATTTGGTTTTAATTCTAGCACCTCTAGTGTGCTCATGCAATATAGGGTCATAGAAACTATTGTTGAACCAGTAATCAATTCAATGGAGAAGTTGATGTCTCTCTTGGATTGAAATCCCAATATTTCTTCCATAAATACATCACTATATTATTTTAAAATAGGGTGATAGTCGAGTCTAGTTTTGTTGCCTTTTGTCACACTAGTTGCTTGGACCATAAATAGAGCACATCCCTTCCAGTTGCATTTATTCATTTGCAGCACTGAAATATGCTTAACTAAGATAACTTTCCTCTTCCCCTACAATATATTTCCTTCACCTTCATTGCTAAGGAACTCTAGTGATTTATTATAATAATCCACTTTGGTTCTATGAACTACTAGCCAATCCATGCCAATTAAAATTTCATACAAACTTAACAATAGTATATTAAGATTCATTGTTGTGGGTATGTTGTCTAATTCTAAGTGGCATGATTACACTAGCTCGATCACTCTCTTCTTAACTCTCATGGCTAGTGAGAGCAACCATGACTTGGAATGTGCTTTCTTTTGAAAGGCACAAGCTTCTATAAACTTTGGGCTAATATAACTTAAATTAAAGCATGTATGAACTAAAATCAAAATCAGTTGGTTATTCACCATACCTTCCTTTTTTATAACTAAATCTTGGTAATTCTCTTTCTGATTATCCAACGTTGCATAAATTCAAGTCACATTTTGAGCCATATCGTTCACCATTGTTTCCTCTTGCACATTGTACAGAATTTTATCATTATGTTGTTTCTTGTGAGGATAGTCCCTTCATAGGTGGTTTTCTCCACATATCCAACACTGGAATTCTCCACTCTTGACTCTTGATCCCCTAGGTCTCTTCTCTCACTGGTTAGTGGGTCGATCTCTTTGTAGCAAGTAAATTTCATTGGAATTCCCTATTGGAAGGAGTGGTGAACTTAATGTTTTCCCCATCTTCCTGTTCCCATAAGGCTTTGATACTTTTCCTTTAAAATTGATCATGTCCTTCTTCTTCTAATATGTCTAGATCTCAGCCTTATGCTTAGTGTTGTATGTAATCTATGAATGCAAACAAAAGTATCTTCCCTAGACCCAGTAGTCTGGTCTAGAATAACAGAAATTGAAGACTATAAGGTTTTCCTTAGAAGAATTGGAGAATGGAAAGATGCTTACTTATGACTTGTCACAAGCTCTTCTCTCTTGTTGGCTTGTCAGATCCAACAATAGCTCCAAACACTATAATTAGAATCTACACAAACAAAAAACAGAAGCCAAAGATCTACGACATCTATGTAGAATTATCCAATCATTATATTCAATGGATCAACATAGCATTGAAACACATGTATATAAACATAAAATAACACATGTAGAAAAATGATATACTTTTTGTATTAAAATGGAAGGCAGAGAATTTACAACCAAAATTGTAAGTGGATCTTGTAAAGAACCTCCCAAGTTGAATTGTCCTTCCTTGCCACAATGTACACTTCAAAGCCACCCTAATACATGGAAATGGTGTCTCTCTTATGATCAAGCAACATCATAAGGGTATGATTAATCTCCAAAATCCAACCTTTAGCTTGTGAATGATAGTTTAGGAATTATTATCCATTTACCAATCTAATATTGAAATCCACTCTTGATGGGAGGATGAGATCAAGGGATAATAAGGTGAAAACTCTAAGGTAGGGGAGATAGGATTCGAACTTCTTATCCAAGGTGAATGGTTGTAACAAATCCTAGAAGCTTCTAGAAGAGGAATCTTTTGGATTCTTTTTATTTTTCCTAAATTTTCTTGATCAGCATACCCCCAGCAAGGGAAAACCTACTGTGATCAGAGTAGGTGCAGAACTGAGAATCCTTCCACTCAAAGAAGGTCTCTAAAGGGCCAAGGTGCATTGGGCCTTAAAAGAACTAAAATGAAGTATTGAAGTTTAGAAACTCAAGTATTTGAGAGAGTCATGCTTAGGGATTTGTGTAGGGATGATGACAAGGTGTTCATGGATTTTGATGGATCTAGTTTCTAGGCTTATTGACCAGATGTGACAAAATTTCCTACAACAGATTTCCCCTTAAAGTGCAGAGCTAGAAATAGTGGTTGATGACTGAAGTGATTTACTTTGTGACAAGTCTAGATCAAAAACCACCGATCAGATCATCATTCGTTATAATACATTTTCATCATGATATCTTTGTTGAGGGAGGCATACCGATTCTCAACACATAAACTAACATTACATGTATAATGGTCAAGAAGACACGTCCACTGATGAGAAAGGGTGGACCCATTATTAGGTGACTGCCTGTATGATCATAGCCATCATACATTGTGATATTGTATTAATCCTAAAATCACAACCCGGATAGTTGGAACTAGATCTGGGTTCTTCTATCTCGTTCACTCGATCATCCAACATATGAGTCTAACCATGTGAATAAAGGCGCTAAAGTCGAACATGGCAGAAATCATCTAATTAGTGACCAATGATGTAAGTCGTTAACGGACATGAGAGAAACCACTGATGATGTTAATGACTCTCAATGTATTGTAGTACAATATGTATGGTGTGAATGACTGAGTTGAAGTTGAACACCACACAGAATATATCGATCAAAGGCAAATGATGTAAAAATTTCATCGAGAGTGATGAAGCTTTCTATTGATGTATGAAAGTCCCAAGGTACTGAAGGAATAATTTCTAAGTAAACTTCCTGGATAATGAGTTGATGTTGACAGGGAGTGATTTGTCGCAGGAGGGCCTTGATGTATCCCCCATTAACGACCCAAAATGGGTATCATGATTTAAGACAGAAATAATTTGATGTGGAACTGGTTCAGGAACAACAGACATGGAATGAAGGCTTAAGAGTATCATAGTAGATATTAACTGAATGACTTCTCTTGAACACATGGGCGACACTAAATGGAGTTGGCATCATTGATCCAAAATAAAAAATGAAGGTTCTCAAATGGTATGATGAACCAAAAGACAAGAAAATTTCCCAACCCAATAGCCACATAGATGAAGTGGAAGAGTGTCGTGTTCAAGAGTGACTTGCTTCCATAATTGTTACCAGGAATAGTGTCCACTCGGATGCTGCTATTCCCACTAAGACTGGTAGCTATCTTATAAACAAACAAGTAAAGTCTACTTTCGATTTCCTTTATGAAAATAGACAAGAGGGGAACCAAAGAGACCAACCTTAGTCTTGTGCTTGATTTCCTCTCCTTCCTGATAGAGATTTTCCGCTTCTTCTTCGTCTGCCCAGCTTCAAAGAGCACCTGTGGAATCACAACAACATACTACTATAGAAGAACAAAGATCTATATTCATAAATAACACAGGACCAGATGTGTGTTAACCATACAAATGCATATATAAGTAAACATACAAGAATATGGAGGAAACTTGAATAGCTTTATTAAGATGAAAAGTAGCAAGAGGATTACAACCATATGTTCTGACCCAGCATCATCCTCCAGCTAGAAAGCCCTTCTTCACCTCAAGTAAAGCTTAGATCACCCAACACTATGAATATACACCAGAAAACCAACAACACTTCTCTATAAGATACAAATTCCAGCCTCTGGATCTCTGTGATGAGGGATCCATATATAGATGATTGAAGGGAGGTGAGTCATCTTCTGGGGTCTTGATTAGTGTCCTCTCTCTGATAGTTCCTGCTTCCACTTGGAGAATGGTGATCTCTTACTCATCCCTAGTCGAAAACAAAGAGGCAATTGTCAGAGGGGAAGCTTCTGGAAGATTCCATGATCTTCCACCTCGCATTTTGTCCCTGCCATTTTTCCATTCCCGACCATCGCACCCTACAGAGGAGGCATTAAGTATGCATCGCACCTTGTACACTGGAAAGGTGATATGCATCGCACCCTCTGCATTGAGCTTTCAGTATGGTCCAGTTTTGACCATTTATGAGCAGTTTTCAGTGGAGAACTTCTGGGAGATGATGTAATCAGATGACCTTGTTCCTTTAGGAAGTGAAGAAACACTTTTAGGGACTTAGGAGCCCTCAGTTTATGGACATTTATGATTGGGGTTGAAGTGCCCAAAAATGTCTATAACATTTGCCCCCTAAAGCATGAGTTCATTAATCTTTTTGATGTCAGGTGAAACGTTTTACTATGAGGATCCGAAGTTTTTTCGAGCTGGGAGGCGACCTGTAATAAGATACAATACAATACATTATTTTGACACCATTTTTTCATGATCTAGCTGAGGCGGGCATTCCCATGCTCAGCTTTATAAATTTATATTCATGCACATAGGACAGACAATCATCTGTGTGGCAGACTGACGATTTGGACTCATCATCCTTTGATTTGGATGATCATCTGTTCAGCAATGATGTACACTTGATGTCTTTATATTCCTGAATATATCGCAGCCCAGATGGATGAAACTAGATCCGGGGTTTTCAAAACTTGTTCAACCTTCACTCGAAGTACAAGTCGATCCATGTGAAAAATGTTCTTGGAGTCAAACATGGAAAGACATCACCTGATTACCAGCCAATGATGTAAGCTGTTAACAGGCGCGAGAGGAATCACCAATAATGACAATGACCCTCAAGGTACTACAGTACAATTCACGTGGTGTGAAAAAGGACTTGGCATCGAACACCACGTAAAATCTCTCAGTCGAAGGCCATTGACGTAAACCTATCGCCGAAAGTGAGAAACTTGCCATTGAGGCATGCAAGCTTCAAAGTATTGAAAGGGTTGTTCCTAAGTCAACTTCTTGGATAATGAGATGATGTCGAAAAGAAGTGACCCGTTGTAGGAGGGCCTTAATGAATCCCACATCAACGACATGGAACGAAGCAAATGATTTTGGAGGTGAAAACAATCTGACGATATAGGGTTCAGGGTGGCGGTCATGAAGGAATGGAGCATGAATGTATTACAGTGGGTGAGACACAGGCGAATTGTCTGAATGACTTCGCTTGAACATATCAGCGACACTGACAATGGATTGGTAGCGTTAACCCCAAATATGGATGGTGTGATGGACCAATGGTGATGACCAGTGAACGGAACAACCCAACC